>CATIWR010030876.1:0-12664 GCA_949677035.1 Omphalea diandra | reverse complement strand
ATATATATATATATATATATATATATATATATATATATATATATATATATATATATATATATATAGATTTAATTATTTTATTTATAATTAAATTTCTCAAATTATTATTATGATTATTTGAATTCTAATTTAATATTTTTTTTAGACTGTCATTTAATATTTATTTTGTTTATGCAAGGAATGACTCAATAAACATTTTAGATTACTAATGATCTAAAGTGTATATTGCGTGGATTTAATTTTGAAATTAGTGACATGATCTTAGAATTAATTTCATATTACTAGGATGATTTAGAGAAATTTGACTTGGTGGACTCAGAGTGAGACTTGTTTAAGAGAGTCCAACTCTCTTTAATCGTTCTTAATGAGCTTTAATGTCAACCATGTGCTATTTATATAGATGCCTTTTTCTATTTGCTTTCCATCATATCATAATTATACATTACCTTATTCAATTATTCCCACAATCTCATATCACTATAAATAGCACATTCATTTCACTTCATTCAGGAGTTGAAACTCATTTTCTCACTTTGTTTCACATAACTCTCATTCTCTAATATTTTACTCTATCTTCTTCCTTCTCTCTTACTTTATATTTTTATGGCTTAGTTGATGCATCATTATTGCATATCTAAGTCTTAATTATTTTTCACTTGCCATCATATCTTTAAGCCTATTAAGCTTGTCCACTCTTCCTCTCATATCCTTTCTACCTCTTCCTGTTGTATTACTAAAGTGTAACGTTAACTCACCATCAATATTTTAAGAATATGGACATCAACATTTTGGCAACTCTATTGGGGAGGAGTGATTACACTAAGTAATGACACTTTTTTTTTTTTTTTTTTTTAAAAAAAAGCAATCTACCAAAGTATTCTCAGGTTTATTCTCATATCTAAGACCAAAGTATTGTTGGAGAAACTAAGGGTAATTCTCATGAGGACACTACCCAATCTCAAGCCCAATTTCATCAGGGTGTGGCTTAAGCCTTATCACCCTTCTTAAAATTGTTTGAAGCTTTTCATGATAAGATGATAGAGACCCTACAACAAAACAATAAAGTAATGAATGATACTTATTACACTAGATTGGTCAAACCTAAGTCATAGGCCTATTTTATCTTGACAATGAAGATTGATTGGTACTGATGTCTTGTTTAAGTGTTGTTTTGTAGTTCACAAGATAATTTTTTTTATTGAAAGTTCGATGGAAGTCTAAATCTTGAATTTTGAGTAAGACATCAAAATTCGCAGTCAAGATCCTCTGATTTGTGACCACGACCTTGCAACAAGGATTGATGGAGTTAGGCTAGAAGAATTTGTGGAGGAATTCATAGCAACGATTCAGCTGAGGGAAACTTGAATGACTCACAAAGAGATTCATAGTGGTGTTCGTATCCAGAGTTGTGACTACAAATTTCACAACTGAAATGACGGAACCAAGTCTGCAACTAGATTAAGCCAAGTGTCCAAGGCAATCGTTGGAATATTAAAATTCATAAGGGCAAAGCATTTATCACTACCATAACCCAAGAAAGTGTTTTCTCCTCACCAAACATAAGAATTCGCGGTCTCTGTCACACCCAAAAAGGAAATAAATCACGACCACGACTTTTGATTGGTTGGTCAAACACAACGATTGTATTTCTTAGATGACCAATGGGAGAAGGACACGTGGACTAGCTGTTAGACACAAAATGAGATTTTCTGTTGCGATTTCAGGCTTTTCCGTGTAAATTAGAAAATAACGATTGTGAAATGTAAGTCACAACCGTGACTTCAGTTTGACAAACATTTAATGCAAAATCTGCTTAACTTACTTTATAGATTTGGGCATAGTTTGTGGGTAACATCACTTTGGTGGTTGTTGCCTATAAATAAACCACCAAACAAACATCAATGCAAGGGAATTTCATTTATTGTAACTAAACTCTTGCAAATTTGCTTCACATCCTCTTATTCTTTGATTGTGAGTTCTTGATTTTTTGGTGTTAGCATTAAACACCTTTGTAGTTACGTTAAGAGTCAGCCTAGCTTTCAAAACTATTGTAATAGGTTGAAATGATAGCCTGTCCAAAACACTTGAGTGTGGTTTTATGTAAGCCTAGAAACACAAAGTGTAAGGGTTGTGTGTGAGCCATAAAACACATTGTATAAGTTAGTTGTGAGTTTGAAAAAACCATTTTTAGTTGAGTGAAATACCTAATTATGAAGAATTGGGGAGTGGATGTAGGGTTTGTTAACACCGAACCATTATAAATACCTTGTGTTCATTTTCCCTACCTTTTCTTAATTCTCTAAACTCCACATCTTCACTTTAAATTTTTTAATCTCCCACTAATTCAACCCTCCTTCTTGGTGCACTAGGACCAATAAGTGGTATTAGAGCATTATCTCATTTCAAAGCTTAGTTGGGTGAGAAAAGATCATGGCACAAAAAGAAATCCACTCCCATCTCAAGCCTTATTTTGATGGATCTGACTATACTCATTGGAAGTATAGGATGAAAATTTACTTGGATAGCGAGGTGGTGGATCTTTGAGACATCATAGCTAAAGAGTGGAATCACCTACTAAGATGGTGGATGGAAGTGAAACATTGATCCCAATAGAAGAATGGGTTAAAGCTCAAAGGAGATCCAATGGAATAAACAAGAGAGCTATGACAATCCTTTTGAGTTCTCTCTTAGAGAAAAAATTAGAAGGGTCTAACATTGCCTCACAACTCATAGGATTTGGAAGGCCTTGGAAAACTACCATGAAGGCACTACTTTAGTGAAGTCTAGTAGGCTTGAAATGTATGTGACTTAATAGGAGCTATTTATGATGAAGGAGAATGAAAACATCATGGATATGATGAATAGGCTCCTTACAATTGTCACAAACATGAAGAAGTTTGGAAGAATTCTCACTAATCATGAGGTAAATTCAAAGATCCTTAAATCTTTACCTCTTGAAAAGTTTGGTGCTAGGATTTGTAGCATCCAAAAGTCAAATCCAGAGATTGGAAAGGTTCCAACCAATGTTCTAATAGGCAAGCTTCTAACTCATGAGCTAGCCTTGAAGAAAGATGATGAAATGAAGAAGATGAGAGGGTAAGGAGATAAATTAGAAAAATTAGAAAAGAAGACCTTAGCTCTCAAGTCTTCATCAAAAGAAAAGGAACCAGATATTGTTTCTAGTGAGGAAGATAGTGACCAAGAGGAAGAGAAGTTGGCCATGCTTTCAAGAAGAATGAAGGAGCTGATAAGGAGAAGAAAAGAGAGAAGAAACTTCAAAAAAGCAACTCCAAACCTCAAAGAAAGAATAGGGGAGGTTACTTGTTATGAATGTGGCAAGCAATGCCACATCAAGTATGATTGCCCCAAATTAAAAAAAGAAGAAGAAAGGGGACAATTATAACATGAAGAGCTTCAAGGCAACTTGGGATGGTAGCTCAAGTGAAGAAGATGAAGATGAAGAGGTTGCAAACTTGTGCTTCAAGGCACAAGATGATTAGTCAAATGAGGTAACCTTTTCACCCCATTCTTATGAAGAATATGATGAGTTAGATGATGTAGATGATGAGCTTTTAGAAGCTCTCACCTTGAAATGTGATAAATACAAGTCACAAATGAAATCTTACAAGAGGAAATGCTCCAAATTAGAGGATGAATTTAAATCCTTAAATAATCTAGTAAGTGAATTGAGGACTTCAAATGAAGAACTCAAAAAAATCTGTTGAGAGTCTTTCTAAGTCATCTTCATCCCTAAATTCCTTGAGAAAGGACAATGTCTCTTTAAGGGTGAAGTAATATAACTTAAAAATTCCATATCTAAGTTTCACAAGGGAAAAAAAGCTTTGGATACACTTATTGTATCTTAAAGACCTCCTTTTGTTAGGCATGGTATAGGCTTCAATGGAGCCTTTTCATTTACATCCTCACTCATAATCTTTATTAGAGCCTCAACACCTCAAACATCTAGTATTAAGGTAGTTGGAAGGAAAAGTGCTCAAAGCACTAAGCCACCATTGCCCAAGGGCAAAGGAAAGGTGCATCAAGGCTCAAAGTCTATCCCTAAGAAGGCTAATCATGCATATATTTACAACAAAAAGCTTACTCACCCAAACACACATAAAAAATTCATTTTTAAACCCATTTATTCATGTTCATGCTCACATTCATCATCTTGGTATGTGAAAATCCCCCACTCATACCAAGGCCATGTACAGGAGGAAGACTCATATGTTTAAACTCTAATGCCACTATTGCATGAAGTTTGGTCACATCAACATTAATTGTTACATTAGGAAGGTTCATTTCAAATTGGAGGATCTTTCTAGGCCCAAGCCCCTAAGACCCAAGTATGCATGGGTACCAAAATAAAAATGATTTATTTATGTTGTGTAGGATTGTTTGGTAGCCATCAATGAAGTAAATGATTGGCATGTGCATAATGGATGCTTAAAGCACATGATGGGCAACAAGAAGCTATTCATAGCCTTGAAAGAGAAAGAGGGTAGCAATGTCACATTTGGAAACAATGTTAATGGTAAGGTAATTAGCAGTGACACTATTGGTAAGAATGGTTGTCCTCTTATTGATGATATTTTACTTATAAATGGCTTACAACATAATTTGCTTAGTGCAAGTCAATTATGTGATAAGGTAATAAAGTCACCTTTGACTCTAGAAAATGTCGAATTACCACTTTGGTAGATAAAAAGGCAGTCTTCAAGGTTGAAAGGAAGGGCAATACCTACCTAATTGACTTAGACAATTTGGCTAACCAATCTTTCAAGTGTCTTGTGTCACTTAGTAATGAAGCTTGGCTTTGGCATAGAAGATTTGGACATGCTAGCATGGAGCTCTTACAAAGCTTATCAAAAGAAAAGCCAGTAGAAGGTCTTCCTAAGCTAAAGTTCTCTAAAGACAAGACATATGGACCATGCCAAATGGGAAAACAACATCAATCTTCTTTCAAAGCAAATAACATTATAAGTACTTCTAGACTTCTTCAACTTATCCATATGGACTCAATAGGACCAACTAGGAGTGCTAGTTTAGGTGGAAAACATTATGCACTTGTCCTAGTTAATGATTACTCTAGGTTTACTTGGGTATCCTTTTTAACTCATAAGCATGACACTTTTGATGCTTTAAAAGTTTTGCAAAAAGAGTTCAAAATAAAAGGGTTACTTCATTTATTCTATAAGAAGTAACCATGGAAAATAATTTCAAAATGAATCTTTTGCATCTTATTGCTCAGAGAATAGAATTTTTCATAACTTCTCAACTCCTAGAACACCTCAACAAAATGGTGTTGTAGAGAGGGAAAATAGAACACTAGTAAAGATGGCTAGAACTATGCTCAATGAGTATTCATTGCCAAATTACTTTTAGGCTGAAGCTATCAATACTTCATGTTACATTACAAATCGTGTTTTCAAAAGACCCATTCTTAATAAAACTTCTTATAAGCTATGGAATGGTCGAAAGCCTAAGTTGTCATACCTAAGAGTATTTGGATGCAAGTGTTATATCTTAAATACCAAGGATAACCTTGGAAAATTTGATTCAAAAATAAATAAAGACAGTTTCCTAGGATATTCCACTATTAGCAAAGCCTATAGAGTTTTTAATAAGAGTTTTATGGTTATTGAAGAGTCCGTGAATATTGTGTTTAATGAATCTAATAAGCTTGATCTTGGGAATGGTTCTCTTATTGATAATCTTGTAGGCAATTTTGAGAATTTAGAATTGGAGTCAACTACAAGGGAGTTGGATAAAGACCATGATGAAAGCAAATCATCAAGAGAATATAAGGAACCTCAACATCAACAAGTGGAAACACTAAACCAAGATCTTCCCAAGGATTGGAGATTCTCCAAGCTTTACCTAAAGGGCCTGATCATTGATGATACATCTAAGGGTGTAAGTACTAAATCTCAACTCAATTATAATAATCTTGCTTTTGTTTCTCAATTGAGCCAAAATCTATTAATAAGGCTATTGATGATGAGAGTTGGGTGATTGCTATGCAAGAAGAACTCAACCAATTTAAAAGAAACAATATGTGGGAACTTGTTCCTAGGCCTAAGGAACACCCTATTATAGGTTGCAAATGGGTGTTTAGGAATAAGTTAGATAAGCAAGGGTTCATCACTCGAAACAAGGCTAGATTGGTTGTTAAGGGTTACAACTTGTTGGTCTAGATTATTCAAACCTAAGTCAAGACTCTATTTTGATATTGACAATATAGATTGAAAGGTTCTAATGTCAATTTTAAGTGTTGTTCTTGCAGATATTAAGATAGAATCTTAGTGAAAGTTAAATAGGAGTGATTAGAAGTAAAAACTCAAAGTATGAAAACAACCTTCAAAATTAACTACCGTGAATTTCATACAGACTGCGAATTTTGAAAAGTGGTTTTGCGATTCAAATGTCGTGACTGCAAATTTCATTAGTGACTACGAATTGGTGAAACAACATCTCCATGTCAGATAAATGATTTCACGGTAACCATCGCATCTAGAGAAAGAAAATAACGACTGCGAATTTGAATAGTGACCACTAATTTTAAGATCCATTAGAAAGATCCAATGACTAGTTTTTGAAAAAACTAATGGTTTTATACCACGTGGACTAACCATTAAATGCAATTCAAAAATAGTGACCGCAAATTTCATCTGACAAGCATTTAATGCAAGATATGCCTAGCACAACTTAGAGATTTAGACATATTTCTTTGTAATGTCTCTTTGGTGGTTATTGCCTATAAATACACCATGAAATGGACTTAAATGCAAGTGGACAACCATTAATTGTGCCAAAACTCTTACAAAGTTAATTCTCACAAATTTAATTCTTTGTTTCTTTATACATATTTTGGTGTGAGCTTTAAACACCTTGGGTTGGGTTTGGGAGTGATCCCTTGTATAAAAAACTCTTATTCAGGTTTGAGAGTGATCCTTTATATAGAAAACTCTTATTAAAGTTTGAGAGTGAGCCTTAGAAAACCCTTGTATAGGTTTGAGTGTTAACCTTGAGAAAACACTTGTAAGGTTTGGTGTGAGCCTAAAACACTAGGTTGAGTGTGAGACTTGGGAAAACACTTGTAAGCTTTAGTGTGAGCCTAAACACTAAGTTGAGTGTGAGCTTGTAAAATACTAGTAATTGAGTGAAACACCCAATTGGTGAATTGAAAAGTGGATGTAAGGTTGGTTAATACCCAAACCACTATAAAACTCTTGTGTTCATTCTTCTCCTACTTTTTCTCTAATCTTTCATTGTTGTGAGCTTCCTCTATAATCAAAAGTTCAAAATTTTCACCAATTCAACCCTGCTTCTTGGTACACTAGGGCCAACACAACTAAGACGAAGACATTAAATATGATGAAACCTATGCACCTGTAGTAAGATTAGAGGCCCTTAAAATTCTTTTAGCATATACATATCATATGAATTTCAAACTTTTCCAAGTGGATGTTAAAAGTGCTTTTTTAAATGGTGTCATTGAGGAGGAAATTTATATTGAACAACCTCTTGGTTTTGAATATCATATCTTTCCAAATAATGTTTTTTAAATTGAATAGAGCCTTGTATAGTTTGAAACAAGCTCCAAGAGCTTGGTATGAAAGACTTAGTTCATTTCTTTTGTAAAATGATTTTGAGAAGGGAAAGGTTGACACAACTTTGTTTATTAAAAGGCATAATAATGATACACTAATTGTGCAAATATATATTGATGATATCATTTTTAATCTCTTTGTAAGGATTTTGCTAAGTGTATGAGTAGGAAATTTTAGATGAGTAAGATGGGGGAGCTTAAATTTTTCCTTAGCTTACAAATTAAGCAAATCAAAGAAGGGATTTTCATCAACTAAGCCAAGAACACAAAGGACATAATCAAGAAATTTGGCATGAAAGGATGCAAAGTAGCAAAAATACCAATAAGTGCTACCATCAAATTAGATGAGGAGCTCAAATTTTTCCTTGGCCTACAAATCAAGCAAATCAAGGAAGGGATTTTCATCAACTAAGCCAAGAACACAAAGGACATAATCAAGAAATTTGGCATGGAAGGATGCAAAGTAGCAAAAATGCCAATAAGTGCTACCATCAAATTAGACAAGGATGAATTGAGTAAGTCGATTAATGAGAAGAGATATCGAGGTATGATTGGTTCTCTGCTCTATCTTACCGCTTTTCGACCCGATATAATGTTTAGTGTATGTATGTGTGCTAAATTTCAATCTTGCCCCAAAGGATCTCATTTAATGCTATTAAAGTGATTTTTAAATATCTACTTGGCACATTGCATATAAGTTTATGGTATCCTAAAGATTCATCATTTAGCTTTATAGGTTATTCAGATATAGATTATACTGGTAGTCTTCTAGATAGAAAGAACACTTAGAAACTTGCCAATTCATAGGAGAATGCTTAATGTCTTGGTTTAGTAAGAAGCAAGTTTCAATTGCCTTATCCACCACCGAAGTAGATTATATAGTTGCAGGTTGTTGTTATTCCCAATTTCTTTAAATGAAACAATAATTAAAGGATTATGGCAAAGTTGTTGATCACATTTCCATCAAATGTGATAACACTAGTGTAATAAATCTTTCAAAAAATCCCATCCAACATTTTAAGAGCAAACATATAGACAATAAGCATCACTTTCTTAGAGATCATGTCCAAAATAGTGATGTAGTATTGGAATTTATAAACACTAATCATCAACTTATGAACATTGTCACTAAACCTCTTAATGAAAAAAGGATGAACTTCATTAAAAGAGAGTTGGGAATGCTTGATGGAAGCTCTCTGAAGTGAAATTTGGATCTTTTAGAATACTCTTTATGTGGTGTATTGTTCTTGAATGTTTGATTGTTATATGTAATGAATGTGTAGTAGACTTCTTCGGATGTCTTAATTCTTTGTGCAATTATGCCTATCTTTGCCAATTTTCATAAATTAAGTATCAATATATTAAATGTATCGCAACATAGAAAGTCAAATCTTATCTTTTCATAGTTACTTTTCTTAACTTGTAATTCACGATCGTTACTCCTTGATTCATGGTTGCAATTTACAGATACTTGTCACTCGTTTGTTAAACCATTAACTCACAGTCACTACTTTCTATCTCCATCATAAATTTTTTCAAAATTAAAAAGTTCTTACCATTGACCACATCGATTATCGAGGATTTTTTTCTGTTGCTCATATATTTTATAATTAGTGGCTGCAACTTGAGGTTTACGATCACAAATTTGTGTAACTGCCAAGCATTAATTAATTTGATTGCCAACCGATGATACCCCTTCATCAAATGAAATTTTGACTATTCATTACCATTTTTACACCTTTTCTTGGCTTATTTAAACCCTTGAAATAGTTATTCTAACTCACTTTTGCTAGAATCCTTCATCTCTCTTTTTTCTTACTCTTAAAACATCTTCAAATCTTCTCTCATCTATAATGGTCCTAAGAAAGCCTCCAGAGTAGAAATGTCAAAAACAATAGCTTAACCATCTGGTCATCTTGCCTTTCACATGATGAAAGGGATCACTAAGGAAGAGAAGGATTGGTACAAAGGGTAACTCTTACAAGATAATCCAACCAAACAAAATTCCCTCCATATTTCTCCTTGAGTTAATTGGGATCAAGGATGAGATCAATGCCTATCTTTTGAATCTAGGCCAGAATGAGTTCATTTTCCATGAAGAGTTTGATTATAAAGAAATAGTATAGGAATTCATGTGCATAGTGACCTTGAGTTGAAGAGCAGAATCGCGAGTAGGTCAGTATGGGTTAATATTAAGGACCTTTGGGGATCCTTTTTTCATTACCTTTGAATAAATCTCAAATCTTTTCAATCTTCAAGTCAGAGATAACATTCCATTCATCATCTCTGCTCTTGACATCATTTATTCAAAGTTTTGGACTGAAATTTCTACTGAGACCAAACACCATCCAAAGACCTCCTTAGCTAAATATATTCGAACCCTACCCAACTGGCTTCTTTAGAATATTATCACCTTCTCTATTAGTGCAAGAGGTGATGGTAACGAGAATGTCTCACAAAAAGACCTAGCCTTTCTCTTCTGCTTGATCAAGAATAAACCTATCAATGTTGCTTGCTACCTGGTGGATCAATTAATTCACATATGTACTAAGCCAAAAAGCCAATTTCTTCTTCCCTCACATGTAACTGCAATCTATCATTTTGTGGGTGCACTAAATGAGGAAAATGAGAAGTTCCTTACCAAAAAATACTTATCATCACATAACTTTTTAGACTTGCCTTACCTTATTAATGCCAAGGCCATACACCCTGATTCATACACATATACCTTAGATGCATTTGGGGCTAAGAAACTAGAAACATCTCATGCTTGAAAAAGAAAAGGGCTAGTCATTGAAAAGGGTGCTTAATCCATTCCACCTCCCTAACTATAGCCCAAATCCAAATCCTCTTCTATCTCTCTCTTTTCTCAATCAATAAAAAGATAGACAAGGTGATGAGGATGATTAAGAGAAGATTTATTCTTTTCTCCCACCTACATAGCGACTTGGTGGATCTTCAGGAGAAAGTGGGTGCTACTCCATGCCAGCTCCCTAATTTAGAGGATTTGGGAGAACTGAATAAGAGGATGATCAAGAGGTTGAGGAGGGTGATGAAGCTCAAGGTCAAGGAATAAATTGATGATTTCAGAGAAGATGATAGTTCTCTGATATTTTAGTTTGTTATTAGTTTTTAGAAACATTCCTTTGTTTCTTTGTTTATGTAAAGGTTGTGATGCCACAGTTTTTAATGAATAAAAGTGTTGTTTTTATCCTTTGCAATTGATTGCTTCATATGTTATATGATTGCTCTTATTTGGTTATAGTACTTGTTTGTTCTTTGTGATTGCTTTATCTCAATTTACGCTTCATACATTTAACACCCATGCACCTTAGTTTAATGCCTAATCTTTAACCTCTTTTTGATCTTGCCAAAGGGGGAGAGAGGGTAGTAGGAAATGAATGTTAATAAGGAAAGTATAAGTTGAAGGGGCGCAATAACAATAGGAGCATTCCTTTTCAATCTTATAAATTTTTGATTATTTGATTAAGTTTTTAAAATCATTAATCATCTCAACTTCACACTCATGGAATTCATTTTCTTTAAGTAAAATCAATCTAAGTTGTTAAACTAAAAAAAGAGGGAGATCGTTGGACTAAGTTGGTCAAACCTAAGTCATAGGCCCTTTTTGATCTTGATAATAAACATTGATTGGTACTGATGTCTTGTTTAAGTGTTGTTTTACAGTTTGCAAGATAATTTTTTCATTGAAAATTAGATGGAAGTCTAAATCTCTAACATTGAGTAAGACATCCAAATTCGCGATCAGGATTAATTCATGACCGCGACCTTCCAACAAGGATGGATGAAGTTAGGCCAGAAGAATTCATAGAGGAATTCACAGCCACGATTTAGCTGAAGGAAACTTCAATGACTCACAAAGAGGTTTGTAATGGTGTTCATATCCAGAGTCGCGATCACGAATTTCATTATTGAAAGAAGGGAACTGGGTTTACAACTAGATCACACCAAGACTATGACCTAAGAAAGTGTTTTCTCCTTACCAAAGGATATCAATCGCGGTCTCTATCATGCCCAAGAAGGATATCAATCATGACCGCAACTTTCGGTTGGTTGGTCATGATTAATGGGAGAAGGTGTAACATCCTCAACCCAAATCATATGCATTTTTAATTACATTCTAATGGAATATATGCATTGGATAAATGATTGTTTAGACATGTGAATTGAGAAACACGACGATGACACTTGCACCATTACATTTGGGACACTTGAATATATATGTAATGTTTGTATAGTTATATGACAAATTATCTTATATTGTGTGCATGTTATAGTATCATAAATAGTGGTGTTTTATAGCCTATTTAAAAGTATAAGAAGTATCTAGGAATTAGGAAATGGATGGAGGTGCTAAAGGAGTGAAGAAGAGGGACAAAAAGAGGAAAGTGAACTTCTAACCAATAGAAATGAAACACCATGATTTTGTTTTGTTGTAATAGGTTTACAAGTGAAAATTTTCACCCTTTAGGATCATAATTGAGAGGTTAGACATGAGTTACAGTAGAAGGAAGAGAGAGCTAAAGAAGAAAGAAAGAAAGGAAGATGAAGAAGAAGAAGAAGAAGAAGAATGAGAGGGAGAAGAGTAACCTACCTAGGAAGGATTCCTAAGCTATTTCTGGTTCTGGATAATAGGTAAGTTAATTTATCTTCTTCCCACATGAAAGTAACCCCTCATGACATGTTAATCATGCATGGTTAGTAACAATTATGGAGTATTTGAGGTAGAACTCTCGGATGGAACTTGAAATTCAAGAGAACAAGAGCAGATTGTGTTGGTTTCGTTGTTAGAGTAGAATTTTTTACCCACGATTTCATAACCCTAGAAGAGGAATTAGGGAAAGTTAAAAATATGAAGTTGTAGCTTTATGTCCTATATAAATTCATATGAAACAATTTTGCTTGATTTTGTGTGTGTGTGAGAGGAGATATGGTTCCTTCATTAGGGCTGGTTCATAACCAATCGAAATCACCTCAGTCTTTCTGTTTTCTTATATTTTGATGGCCTTATGTTTTGATTTTGACAAAGTG
>CATIWR010030874.1:0-41695 GCA_949677035.1 Omphalea diandra | reverse complement strand
ATAAAAAAAAAAAAAAAAATTTTTTTTTTTTCAGAACAACAAAAATAAAGAAAATAGTCATCTATATATATATATATATATATATATATATATATATATATATATATATATATATATATATATATATATATATATATATATATTCTTCCTTCATTCAAAACACATCATTTAAAGTAGAGGAGTGAGTCCAAAATATCCACACAAGGCTTAATACCAAATATATCACATAAGATACTAAATGTTGGATGTTAAAAACAAAAATGATACCAAGTGTTATGTTATGCAAATAAGTGATATCAAATAAAGCAATCAAATCATCCAATCAAAGCATCCAAAACTTCTCCCCTAACAAAAATGTACAAAAAAAATTATTGCCTTTAAAAAAGTGTTCTCCTCCTTACACATATACAAACATTCTCCTCCTAAAATCTAGACCAACTTCCTCAAAAACAAAGCAAACATGATGATACCAAAAATACATATCAAACAGAGAATGAAAATTCTCCCTATCTATATGCTTCCTTATAACAAATCTCCCAAGATTTTCAAATAAAGACTCAGTTGGCATAACTTGGGGTCATATGTTTTATTCTTGTGTTAAAAAGAACAACAAAGGAAGGATAGTTGCTAGAGATTCTTAAAAAAAAAAAAATCGACTGATACCATTGATGGTACAAAATTCAAACTCACACTCAACCAAAGCATGTTAAACAAAAAAAAAAAGAAAAAGAGATAGAGATACATTACAATTAATGATACTAATTGTTATGTTATCCGAAAATACAAATGCCTTCTCAAATTTTGCAGCTTCAATTACCACTTAATTCTCCATTTTAAGTAGGGGGTTGGGAGCCTCCAAACTTGCAAAATTAAACTTTTTTGGTACCCATTTTCTCTTAGGTCCATGGGGTTAGTAGCATAAACATGCTTGTTTCTTAACTTAGCATAACAAAAGTATGCTTTATAGCTAAAATTTTCACAATAAAATCATTCTCAAACAAATGCTTTCTGCAGCTCATTTATAGAGCAAATGTGAGGTGGCATCTTAAAGAATTGGTGCCTAAGATGTAAAGGAACCTATGCATTCTTACAAAACTTGGTTTTATAAACAAAGGCATGATTTGCTTTTGGCCTGTGAGAGTGTGGGTAAGAGCAGTTATGATCATGCATATTAGAAAATTTTCTTCTAGTTGAAGAGTATAACACATTTTGCCTCTTTAGCTTATAAGATGCATATATATAAGCATGATTATCCTTTTGCCTAGGCTTTTTAGTGTACGCATGTGCTAGTGTTGTGCTCTTAGGCTTTGCAATATAATTAGCCTTTGGTAAGGGGTTTATGATTCAACACCTTGGATACTAGGTGTTCTAGAGAGTGAAGCTCTAATAAACCCATTTTTAGAAGTGGAGGAAGAGGCATGATTATATCCAATGTCATATTTCACATTAGTATCTTTTTGAGAGCCCAACAACAAATCCAATTTTTCTTTTCCTTTAGGAAAATTTGAAAGAGAGTTTTTCAAATCCAAAATCTCCTTTTTTAAATTGTCATTTTGTTTGAAAAGAGTTTCATAAAATTTCTTTTCAGAGTTCAACTCCTAATCTTCCCTTTGCAAAGCATCAATTTTCATTTTCAAAAATTCTATTTCACTAGAATCTAAGAAAAGTGCTTTTAAAAGCAATTCCTCTTTTTCTTTTATTAAATGGTCAACTTTTTCAAGAAGCTCATATTTAATTTTTGAAATGGAGGAAATTTTATTTTTCAACAACTCATTTTCATTTCTCTAAATCTTATTTCTATAAAAGGATTTATCCAAATCATTATTTGTTGATTTTAGGGCCTCAATTAGATTTATACGATGAACATGTTTTTTATATCATTATCAAGTTCACATACCTCATTAAGAGAGTCCTTATTTGATTCATCCTCCATGGCCATTAGACATCCAGTTTCATTTTTTTTTTTTGTCTTTCTCCTTTTTATCCTTATGTTGCAGGAGAATTCATCATCACTTGTGGATGTGGAATCCATTAAGCTCCTTTTACTCCTTTCCTTTTGATAGTGATCTTCTAGCTCCATGGACATATTGCTTCCTTTAGTTTGAATTGGTCCATTTTTGAGAAAGCTTCCATAGTAAGAAGACTTAATGGTTGTCATTATCGTGTACCTCTTGCACTTAAGCTTCAATAGAGGTTAGGCTTTGATACTAATTGTTGGAATGAGTGGTAGATGTGGCAACCCAAAAGGGAGGTGAATTGGGTTGTAAATAAAAACACAAACGACTAAAGCTAAAGTAACAAACACACAAATCAATATAAGGATTTATAATGGTTCGACAACTTACCTACTCCACTCTCCAAGCTTTCACTTAGGCTTTTTTATTCTTTTTCTAGGCTCAGGAAATATCTTCCTTTTTTTAAGGCTCATTGATAACCTTCCCTTCTATAAACTCAGGAAGAACCTTCCCTTTTATAAGCTCAAGACATTTCCCTTGGTATTTTTCTAGGCATAATACCAACCTCTCCAACCACTAGCAATGATAGATCAAGTAATGTCAATGCCTTTCAAATCAGGCAGTAAGTACACTATTAGTGCTCAAGAAAACTTACTCTTAAAAATAGGAATGAAGTAATCGTAGTCTACCTAAAAATACAAGCAACTCCCTAAAAGGTTTACATAAAGAGTTACAAAGATGTTCTCTAGTTGTTCACAAATGTTCTCTAAACTTTCTAACCTTTTTCTAGTCTTTAAAAATGCTCCTTATATAGCCAAACTCTAAAACTAGTCGTCAGAACAGTTGATGTTAAGTATGACAGGTTTTCTGCAAAACTAGCCATTAGAAAAGACAACACCTTCATAAACACCATTGAACTTATAACTGTTACTTCCAATGCTCATGCTCCATCATTCAACGTCTGTTGGCTTTGACTACAATGCTTATTGGAGCAAGAGCTATACATGTTGTTCATTTTTAGAAAGCTTAAACATGATGCTCTATTTTTCAAACTTTACACAATTGCTTTTCACACCCATTAAGGAACTTGCAATGCCCATTAACAATGACTCTCAATGCCTGTCTGAGAAGGACCAATGCCTATTTTGAGTTATAAAAACTTTAGCTTAATTTTAGGTACTTTTTCAATGGTTGTTACAAAAATGCAATACTTGTTGCTTCACCAATTTAATGCCCATTGTGAAAATACAACGCCTGTAGCAAGGTCCAAAGTACACAGCTCAAACTAAAGCACTTCTCCAATGCCCATTGTAAAGGGATAATGCTCGTTAAAAGGTATAAAAGACTTTAGGAATTTGCAGCATCCAATCAACGTCCATTGTTCATCCTTTAATGCCTGTTGAATGGTCCAATGCTTGTTGTAACTTTCTCAATGTCCATTGGCATCTCTAAATTATAACACTTATACAAATACACTACAATACAAACATTAGAACTTCTCAAGGTTTTGTCATTATTTTGTTATCATTCAAAACACATCATTCAAGGTAAAGGAGTTAGCCTAATGTCTTGGGGTCACATATTATCCAAACATTCTCTCCCTAGTATTCATAATAATAAAGTCTTTTCCATATGTCACAAAGCATAAATAAGGTAAGGAAAATATTATTGTCAATGCTTTTTCAAAGTGGTATGTGCTTTTTTCTACTCTTGATGCTAAGTTATTATGGTTTGAATATATAAAATATTTGAATGAATAAGATAATGAATTTAGCAAATTTTATTTTGCATGAGAACAGGATGCTTTTGAAAAGTACTTTAGGCATAATGGATTGTTATTTAAAGACAACAAACTGTGTGGTACTAATTATTCTTTGCTTGAATTGCTTTTAAGGGAAGCATATGAAAGAGGTTTGATATGACACTTAGGAGTGCAAAAGATTTTAGATGTTTTGCATAAACACTCTTATTAGTCTAATATGCAATTGAATATGCAACCAAACAAACTAAGTCTAAATCTAAACCACATGGATCATACATGCTCTTACTCGTTCCTAGTATGTTTTGGATCGATATCTCAATGGATTTTATGTTAGGATTGCCAGTGTCTAAATGAGGTACTAATTCTATTTTTTTATTTGATTGATCGATTTTCTAAATCACATACTTTATTCCATGTCATAAAACTGATGATGCCATTAGCATTCCTAATTTATTTTTCAAAAAGATTATGCATTTGCATGGTATGTCTAAAACTATTTTTAGTGATAGAGATATAAAATTTCTTAGTTTTTTTAAAAAATTTTGTAGGGTAAATTATGAACTAAATTATTATTTTCTACTATTTGTCACCGGTAAATTGTTGGACAAACTAAAGCTGTTAATATAACTTTAAGATAATTATTGTGTGTTTTAGTTAAAAAGAAGGGTTAGTTACTCTAAACCTCTGACATTTGTTATATTTAACTAAGTCGTTCATCACTTTTTAATATTATATTAAATCATCTATTATGTTTGCCTTATTATACCAAAAAGTCCTACAATGTTAAAAAGGTCATTTTTCATTAGTTAAAAGAATCATGTCAAAAGCGAGCTTTATATTTTATTGAGTTAATTATTTTGAACCCTCTAATATTTGTCATATTTAATTAAATCGTCCCTCACTTTTTAAAATATTATATTAAGTCATCCCTCATGTTTGTTCCATTACACTAAAAAGTCCTTACGACATTTATATGAATTTAATGAAAGGATTTTTTAGTATAATAGAGCAAAACATGAATGATGATTTAGTATAATATTGAAAAATGAGAGACGACTTAGTTAAATAAGACAAACATTAGGAGTTCAAAGTAATTAATCCTAAAAAGAATTTAGAAATATGGGAAGAGTATTTGCTACATATAGAATTTGCATATAATCATAGTATGCATTCATTTACTCATTATTGTCATTTTGATGGTTTTGTTCTATTAAGTGTTGAGTTTGTTTCCTTTGCCTTTAAATATGTGCATAGATGTAGATGAAAAAAAAAAGGCTTTTGCATTAAAAGGTGTGCATGAATATAAAAAAAAATGAAAAAATAGACTAATAATCCAATAAGGGACGTGTGAAATAACATTTGAACTTGACAATTAGATTTGGGTACGCTTTAGAAAAGAAAAGTTTCCTAATTAAAGAAAATCTAAGCTAGAACCTATAGGTGATGATCTATTTTAATTCTTGAAAAGAATTAATAACAATGATTATAGGATAGACTCGCCCAGTTAGTATGGATAGCAACTCCTGTTATACAGTGAATTTAGTAGATATATAACAATTTAGGGATTGTTTCCAGAGTTTGTCTTTCTGTGACTGTAATAATAAGAGCAATTGTGTAGCTCATGAAATTGCTGCGTGGGCAAAGGGCCTTAGTTAAGCGAGGTCCCTTGTATTGCTTTACCATTTGTACACCAGGACTTATCTCCTGTTTCTTTCTTATTAATGATTGGGCCATGAACCCTGAACGACAAAATTAAAAACAATAATCGTTTGACAGAGTGGATCTGGTAATGCATTTTATTTATTTTATTCCCAATGTTTTTAGCACTTTTGCTCCCTTATGATAGAATCTAGACTGTCCACAAAAAAAAAAAAAAAAAAAAAAAAAAGAAAAAAAAAGGTGATAGAAAAATCTATAGCGGCTGGCAAATTTACGGACATATGCAAAGAGAAATTTCCTTTTGTTTTTCATAATACTAGTACTTCTTTGCAGATATAATGCATTTTTTCACTTATAATAAACTTTTCTATAATGATAGTCTATCAAAATAACAACTATATAGTCAAAATATTTTGATTTCAATCTGAACCACTTAATAAATTTCATATTATAATGAATTATAGTTTTTTAAAGTTTATCTTAAAACAATTACCTTTACATAATAATACTTATATATATATATATATATATATATATTTGTGTGTGTACACGCACTCTAATTTTTAATAGTATAATTCATACTTTATTACTATACTATTTATATCAAAATAACTAAATCTAATAATTTTTTATAATTATAACTCTATTAACTTATTACTTTTCATTTTTTAATAAAATTAATTTGATCATCTATAAAGAGATTTACTCATGTTATCATGCCTGCCTCGTTTAGCTTCTAAATGTCTGCTTCACGCTGTGCGCATGCTGCTATGTGATCTGCATTCTTACCATGAGGCATTAACTAAAATTAAAGCACACAATTCTTGACATGACACAATACGACACAACACTTAATTAAACCAACGACATAATACTTAATTAAATGAATTTGAGTTTGATATAAATAAAATTTAAATCATTAATGAGTTAATTTATTTATGACATTATAAAAAATAGATTTAAATGAATTGATAT
The DNA here is from genome assembly GCA_949677035.1 of Omphalea diandra. Classification (NCBI taxonomy): domain Eukaryota; kingdom Viridiplantae; phylum Streptophyta; class Magnoliopsida; order Malpighiales; family Euphorbiaceae; genus Omphalea; species Omphalea diandra. The sequence goes on along the minus strand of CATIWR010030874.1, from coordinate 35,344 downwards.
GTTTAACTCATAATAGATACAATTAATCATAATTATATAATCAGATTAATTGATTAACATATAATAAATGACACAAATTTGTACATTTAACCATGATTTAAATATATATATATATATATATATATATATATATATATATATATATATATATATATATATATAATATTTTTAAATTCAGTCTTATATTTACTTAAATTTATAATATTTAATCTATATTTTCTCAATATATAAATAATTTTTAATTAAAAATTAAAATTTTTTATATATTTTTAGATTAAACGTGAATTTTTACGTCATGACATGTTAATAATATAATTATTTAAACAGATTATACGAGTAGTGTCATGTAACCTGCTTCATAAATATATCTATATTAAAATTGAAGATTTTGACATGATTAATTAAACGGATTGTGTTCAAATTAAACATTTTTATGTTGTACATATTTCTCAACACGATAGGATTAAACCCGGCATGACGCAAATTATCTCCCCTAACTAAAATTATTATTGCAAAAAGCACGCTGCTGGTCTAAGGTCGAATAGAAATATGCAGTCTTTCTATGTGATTTAACTCGAGCTCTTTTATTAAAAATTAATATTCTCAGTGTTAAGGCTATATACTTGAATAGGTTTTTCTTGATTCACGCATTTCTGATGTGTCCATATAAAAATAGCATGATGAATATGACTACATGCCACGTTAGGCACGCAAAAAATAAACAAAATAAGCTGAGCTGAATAGTAGCAATGTTTTTAAAATTAGATGACTTAGTGAATTGATTCGCTGATTGATCTTCAAATGATCAATTTAATCAATTTGATTGATATGATTCAATAAATTTAATAATAAATAAAATTTAAAAATATTATTAAAATAATTTTAAAAATTAGAAAAAATATTTAAAATAAATAAATATATTTATAATAATTAAAAATATAAAAATTACTTTAAAAATCAAATATAATCGAATTAATCATTTATTTAATTTTCAATTTTATCGATTTAACTGATCGATTGAGTTTGATTTTAAAAATATTGAATAGTTGTACTGTATGACAAAATTATAGTTGCCACTTTTCTAGAGTGGAATAATTGGCACCTTGTAGCACTTCCTTCATAGATGTCATGTCCAAGTCCACCCTATTATGTTTGCAATACTTATAATTTATACACATTTATAAATTCCAAAAATAAAAGAAGAGTATAATTAGGTTAGGCATTGAATTCCAATATTTTTTAGCTTTAAAGTCATTGTCGCATGTAGTTTTATACCTAAGCTATTATTAACTCTTATCAGTATTACTAAAAAAACAAAAAAAGAACTCTTAGCATTTTGCAGCATTTCAATATTATTGATATGACAATAATATTATTTATCTATAAGATAAATTAATTAAATATATAAAATCTTTCAATACTAGGATTATATCCTAAACAGTATGATTTTTACCACAAAAATATTCTTTGAATGAACAATGCTAAATACCTTTTTCACATTATATTCTCTTTATTTTTTTTATTATGATTACATATGAAATATTTTAAAATATATATGATATGATATTTCACAAATTTATTTAGCATTCAATGTCTATTATATTTGAAAATATATTACATATTACCATAATAGAGAGAAAATAAGAACTTATAAATATATTAGTGCTTTGTAAAAAAAAGAAAAATTACTCATATTGGATATATACACTCAATTGATAGAATAAATGTGTATGTATTAAATGAGGGTATGAAAATATTTACATTAAAAAAAGTATGATAATTTCATTAAATAATAATAAGCAATTATTTTATATGCTGTTATATTATTGGATATGTGTATAAGATGCAATTATTTTATATTATTGTATGTGCGTGCGTGCGTGTGTGTGTATATATAAATATATATATATAGTATTTGCTGAACTAAGTTTTTAATAGTTAAATTAGAGAAATAGATTAATTAAAAAACAGATGGATATTAACATTGAATAATTAGATGAAATTAGTAAAACAGTGGACATAAAAGTGTTAATTCAGAAATTTACTAGGTTAATTTATTACCCATCTACGTATATATGGACTACCTAGTGACAGGCTGCCATATTCCGCAAAACAGAGAAAAATTTATAAGAAGAAGAGTTAAGGGAGGTGGAAAGAAATTTGTGTGGGTTGTATTTAGAAGCTAGTGAATACTTTGGATAATTATTTTAATGGCCTTGAAAAATAGTCAAATGTCTGTTAAGTCTTTTGAAATCTTCTTGAAGGTGAGTTAATATATTTTATATCTTGAGGTATTTTTCAATAATTTATAGTATGCAGGTGGATTGAAATAAAAGAAATTTGGTAAATTAAATTGAAAGCGAATCCTAAAATTTTAAATTAGAATTTTATTTTTTGAAGAAAAAAATAGGCTTTTTATTTGAAATTGAATTTAAAATTTCAATTGAAGTATTAAGTAAATCATAGGTAATTATTATAGCTCTATGATTTAAATATAATTTTCAGATCATGTGATTTCATTCATAGGAATTAAAATAATTTAAATAAGTGTAATGATACTGACAATTTTAAGCAGATAGATTATAAATATAAAATTAAAAATTTTATATCTAGAGTTAGAGAAATTATTTATCGGTGATCTTTTTATATTTTAGTAATCAGATTGTCTAGTTTTATGATTTAAATATTAGGTCAATCTAAGTCATAAAAGTACTTATAGGACTAGTTTACACGTTATCTTGTTTTAAAATTGTACAACACAATTACTAAAAATAATCAATTTAATAGTAATCAGTATTATCTTGATCTCGAATGGAGCATTTTAATATATCTAGTTTTACAGATAATGTTTTAAAATTTTTGTTATATCTACTATCTTGTGGAAGCTGTTATGTAAAATAACTCACTTACAGTAATAATTTGAGGTAATATATTATTTATCTTATTTTGATCTTAAATTTTACATAAAGTATCTTGGCCATGTCTAGAGTTATGTATATATTTTTTTGAAATTTTTAGAGTAAAATTGATAAAAGTTATCACATTAATTTTAATTGTTGTTCTATTTAGAATTAAGTTTGAGACAATTTATTAAATAAAATTAATTAAAAGGACTATTAAAATTGGAGAATTAAGAGATCTATCTAGATACTTAATTTATATTTCTAGTTCTAGGATAATATTTAATTAGTAAATTTAAAATTTATTGGAGGTTTTAAAATTAATTTTTTACAACTCCAATTTTAAGATTATAATAGAATTAGGTTTGTTACATTGCATAATAGTTTAACATGCATATTTGATATTAATTTTCTTAATGCATTTGAATATTTGGAATAAATATTTGATTTAAATAATTAATGCCAACAAATATTTACTAAGTTTTTATACATATATTAGTTTAGATAATGTTATTAGTGACTAACATACTCAGTGAAGAGCTTGCTTTTGTATTTGTAATATGATGATAGATTGTATTGATTTTATTAAACTAAATATAAATAAATTATTCTATAATTGGACTTACATAAATATTTGAATATTTTTTTAAAATTCAAGAAATAATTGCATATTTATGTGAAAGTTTTTATAATTTTTGTATTATGTTGTAATTAGTGTGCTACTTGTTATATGCTGATTAGATTATTCTACATTGTGTTATATTGTGTCAAGGTAAGATAAGGACTTAAATCCTTTATGGTACACCTGTGTCATATGTATATATATTATATAGCTTATTGAATAGTGATTTATTAAATACTCTATATTACCCTCCAATGATATATGTTATATGTGGGTTACATGCCTTATATGTTTATTTTAAAATTTTGTCTAAGTTTTCTTTAAAAATATTTATGCTTGTATATGTAACATTGTCTTTATGCGTTCAATATATGCAAATTGATATGTAGTCATTATTATGCTATAATTGCTACATCGATATCTTTTGTGGTATTCACAATATTTAGTTGATACTTGCATAAATGTTGATTTTGTACAATGTTGTTCTCAAACTTTCAAATGTTATATAAGAAGTTAGGACATTTTTTGTCTCATATAATTTCACACTAAGTTATAGTTTGCTCACCGATTATTAACATTAGTTTTGTAGGTATTACTCAAACTTAAAGTAAGACTTTCTTTCTTCTCTTAAGTCAAACTTGGAAGGTTTAGATATTATTTATTGGCTATTAGGGGTCTTAATTGATTTCTAAATTTTGGATTAAGTCCATGTCACATACCTTTTTAAATACTTTTAAGAGTAGGGTTTGGTTGGGACATAATTTCATTTATTACTTGATTCATAGATGTTAAGGATTATTGACAAAATTCATTTGTAGAATATTAGTTATTTGAATTTTTTAAAATAGATTCCTTAGTTTTTATCATTAATTACTCATTCATAGTATTATTAAGTATAGGCTTATATGGTTGAGATTATTTAGCTTTTTACTAATCATAGCCCCAAGTTAGGTCGTGACAAAGGTGGTATGAAAGCCAAGTTTACAAGAGTAAAAAATCATTAGGTCGTTTCATGTTTGAGTTTATTCTATTCTTGACACCTACGTGTCCATGTCCATGTCCAAAAGTAAACTCATATGTTCTTTTAGGTATTATGGCGTATGAAACACATTCCTCTATACATTTTGATTGAGATGAGTCTAGCACTCAAAGAAAAGGTAGAAGTAAAAGGGAAAATTTGATCTTAACTTGGGAGCAACCTACTCTAAATGAGTATAATAGGCCATAGCTAATAATAAGTATGACTATAAGTGTTGCTACAAGAGGGACTGAAGAGGCAACTATAAAAGCAATTGCCCAAACAACTAATAAGGTAGCTATAAAGTATGACATCCATGTAGTAATCCTTCCTAAAGTAGGTGCATTAACTCATTCATAAGACATGGAATACTAAAGTGACACATCATTAAAATTCTCTCATGCCATCCATTATTATCAAAAGCCCTTCCTTCAATTATTTTGAACACTATGTATCTTCTAACACAACATAATAACTATCTACAACAAAATATTACATGGCTAAACAAACCAAAATACTAATAGACTGCATACTGGCTTAACTTTTATCAAACTACTAGACAATAATCTCAAACTACAAACTAGATGTAATTTTAGTCTATTCTTCCTGAAAGAAAATTTAATGCAAAGGAGTGAGCTTACATACTCAATAAGTAAACACATAATGATATTGCAATCACAAATAACATAATAAGCATTTAAATATAAATAACTCATTATCACATCCATGCCAAAAGTAAAGAGTTTTTACTCTTTATTGCCATACAAGTTGTTATATTTTGTTACCACACAGGGAATAGGATATCATTGCCACATAAGCTACCAAATATGGTTGTCATACAAGCTATAGATATCATTGACACACAAGCTATCAAATGTTATTGCCATACATACTATAATATATTGTTGTCGCATAGGCTATCATATATTTTTATACACAGGCTATAGATATCAGTGTCACTCAGGCTATCAAATGTTGTTATCACACAAGATATCATATATTGTTGCCACACAGGCTATAGATATCATTACTGCATAAACTATAAAATATTATTGTCGCATAGGTAATCAAATATTGTTGCGACACAAGATATCATATATTGTTGCTTGCTCAATAATATCAAGTATAAGTCTTTCAACAAATCACCAATAAATCTAACAAAATTCTAACAATATAATGACTAATAACAACACCCATAAACCTTGGCAAATCATATCATAACATACTTTCATTCTCATGTCATAATTCATCAACATCTCATGAAAATAAATAATTCAGAAGTATAACAATCCTTTCATCAATGTATTCATCAATATCATCTAATTAAACAACATTTCATTCCATTGAGTATATGTTCATGGCATTTAACCAATCACATATTTTAGTATCATTAGTTATTTGCCTACCTCCTTCTTCAAGCTATTAAGTTGTGGATGATCTTGGCTTATTCACAATATTATCCTCAATGCCTCAAGGTCCTATTTCAATACACTGAATCAATCCAATGATGATAAAGTAAGATTTTCATCTTGTTATACATATATGCTCTAATAAAATATCATGACCTTGGTAGGCTATTTCTATAATTACTATTGCCTCATAAATCCAAATGACCTAATTTTTTTTTTTTAATTAAACTAGATGGATACAACATATCCAAAATTCAGTCCAAAATATCCATTAAATAACTTATGGCCAATTTTATAAATTTGCCTTGTTTTGGGTGCAATTATACACTAAACAATCTCATAAACTTAGTCATATCACAAAACATAGAAGTCCAATTGAAAATTGATTTATATCCGATTAGACAACATATAAATGAACATTTTTCTTGTTTCACATATGCTCCAAATTCAACTTCTAAGGTCCTTAAATGAAATGATAAATCTCAGACTTTTTAGGCATGAACAGGTTTAGGATCAACCTTAATCAAAGAGCCATATCTCTTTACACACAAAAGATCAAGAAAAACTGCTTTACAGGAATTTAGATAAGATATAAGCTACAATTGTCATATTTTTACTTCACCTAGTTCCCATTCTAACCCACAAAATTATAAGAAAACATAACTAAGAGCAGAGTGGGTTTCAACAACAACCAGTCACAATTAAGGGTCATATCTCTTCACACACAACTTGTTTAGAAAACTGTTTTATAGGCATTTAGATGAGGCATATACCTACAGCTTTCATGCTTTAAACTTTGCCAATTCATCTTTTAGGGTTATGAAATTGTGGATCCAATAGTCTATCCTGAAAACAAAATTAAAGAAATTCAACTCATATTCACTATCAATAACTTTTCACATGAATCTAACTAAAATTACTTTTGTTAGACTAGGATGGTTAATCCTAAGTCTTGGACCTCTTTTGATCTTGACAAAGGAGATTGATTAATCCTAATATTTTAATTAAGTGTTGTTTGGCAGATTTAAGTTAGCTTTTCAAGTGAAAGTTGGATGGAGTTCATAATCTTCAAGATGACAAAGTTCATCCAAATTTACGGTCAATGACTTCTAAATCACGACCATGACCTATCTGAAGAACATGGTGAAATGGGCCAGTCGAATTCATGGACATCATCTCTGCTGCAAATCATCCAAAGATGGGAGTGTCAAAGTCATAGACGAATTCGTGGTCAGTGTCGCGTCTCATTTGTAACTGCAAATTTCATAGTGACTAAGGCGGGAACCAAGTTTACAACTACAACATGCCAAGTGTCCTAGGTATCCATTGAAGAACAAAATTCGTGAGGGCGACATTTTAGGCAGCGACTGCGATTCAAGAAAAAGAAGATTATCTTTCGAACAGAAGAATTTGCGTCCTGAGTCATGCCTTGTACAAAGAATAATCCCGACTGCGACTTTTGTGGGTAGTTAGAAAGCAACAACTATATTTTCCTTATGGACCAATAAGGAGATGACACATGGACTAGCCATTAGACACAAATGGGGTTTTCCACTGTAATTTTTGGCTCTCATATGAAAATTAGAATGTCACCACCGCGAATCCTCAGTAGCGACCGTGACTCTAGCCTGTCATGTAATTAATGCGAAATTTCCCTAGCATGATGATTTGGAGATTTAATGAGCTTTTTAGTGTACGTCTTTTTGGTGGTTATGGGCTATAAATACTCCACCAAACAGATGTAAATGTAAGAGAATTCATAAATTTATAACAAAACTCTTGTACTTTTGCTACTCATTCTTTCTATTCTTTAAGTGATTGTTTGGTGTGAGCATAAACACCAATTGTAATAGGTTTCAGTGTGAGCTTGTAACAACACTAGAGAAAGATTTTAGTGTGAGCCTATGAAAACACTTAAGAGAGGTTTTAGTGTTAGCCTTAGAAAACACTTGTAAGAAAGGTTGTTGTGTGAGCCTTCAAAACACAAAGTGTAAAAGTTATGTTTGAGCTTGGAAACAATATTTTGAGTGAGTGAAACACCCAATTGCAGAGAATTGAGAAGTGGACGTAGGGTTGATTAACATCTGAAACACTATAAATCTTGTGTCTTCTTTTATACTCTTCTTTATCCTCATTTTAATTTTTTTAAAACACCAATTCAACCCCCCCTTCTTGGTGCCTAGGACCAACAAGTGGTATCAGAGCCAAGTCTCACATACGAGCCTTAATTGGGTGAGCAAAGTTCATGGCACAAGAGGGAATCCACTCACACCTTAAGCCCTATTTTAAGGGATCTGACTATACTGATTAGAAGTATAGGATGAAGATTTATCTTCACACAGATGTAGTGGACCTTTGAGATGCAGTAGTCAAAGAATGGAAGCCACCCTCTAAAGTAATGGATGCAATTGAAAAACTCATTCCATGGGAAGATTAGGTTAAAGCTCACAGGAGGTCAAATGGAAAAAATAAGAGAACAATGACCATTCTTCTAAGCTTTCTCTCCAGGGAAGAGATTGGAAGAGTGCAACATTATCAGACAATGCCATTTGAAAGACTCTTGAAAACTATCATGAGGGCACAACATTAGTTAAATCAAGCTGATTGGAGATGTACGTGATAGAATGGGAGCTCTTCATGATGAAGGACCATGAAAGCATCACTGAAATGATGAATAGACTCATATCCATCGTCATTAACATGAAGAAATTCAGAAGGACTCTCACCAACTATGAGGTAAACACAAAAATCCTTAAAACTCTTCCATTAGATAAGTTTGGTGCAAGACTGTGCAACATTCAAGAGTCCAACCTAGAGATTAGGAAGGTTCCTACATATGTGTTGATAGGCAAACTCTTAACTAATGAGTTGGCCTTATAAAAGATGAGCAAATGAAGAAACTAAGGGGCCAAGGAGAAAAATCAGAAAAAGAAAGAAAAACCTTAACACTCAAATCCTCAACAAAGGAGAAGGAGGTAGAAACAACCTTCAGTGAAGAAGAAAGTGACAAAGAAGAAGAAGAGCTAGCAATGCTCTAAAAAAGGGCAAAGGAGTTAATTAGAAGAAGAAAAAAGAGAAGAAACTTCAAGAAGACAACTCCTAATCCTAGAGAGAGATCCAATGAAGTCATTTGCTATAAGTGTGGCAAGCAAGGCCACATCAAATACGATTGTCCCAAAATAAAGAAGAGGAAGAGATGGAATAAAGAAAAGAAAAAGAGTTTTTCAGCCACTTGGAATGACAACTTAAGTGAAGATGAAGAAGAAGGAGAAGTTGCCAACATTTGCTTTATGGCACAAAAAGACTCTCCAAATGAGGTAAGTATTTCTTCCCACTCTCATTCAGATTTAGATGATTTTGATGAGATAGATGAAGAGCTTCTAGAGGCTTACTATGAGATCTGACAAATACAAGTCACAAATGAAGTCTTATAAGAAAAAATGTCAAAAATTAGAGGATGATTATAAGTCCCTCAATGATCTTGTAAGCGAATTGAAAGCATTAAATGATAAGCTCAAGAAATCTGTGGAAAATCTTTGTACATCATCTTCTTTATTAGCTTCATTAAGAAAAGAGAATGACTCTCTAAAAGGAGAAGTCATTAAGCTTAGAAGCTCAATCTCTAAGCTCCACATACATTAATTGTGTCTCAAAGAACACCATTAATTAGACATGGTCTAGCCTTTAATGGAGTCTTCTCATCATCACATACTACATTTGTTAGATCATCAAAACCTCAAACCTCAAGTGTTGAGGTAATTGGGAAGAAAAGTGCTCCTAGCACTAAGCCTCCTAAGCCTAAGGGCAAAGGGAAGGCTCCCCCAAGCTCAAGAGCTAAGTCTCAAAGAGCCAATTATGACTACATGTATAACAAAAAGCATGCTCACACTCATAAACAATTCCCTACTACTTCTCATCACACATGCACATGCAAACATTCACATAATCAAGGCATGAGAATGCCTCTTATTCATACTAAATTTGTGCATAAGAGAAAGACTCACAAGTTTAAACTCCAATGTCATTATTGCAAGAAATTTGGGCATGTTAACATTCATTGTTTTATTAGGACGGCTCACCTTAAATTAGAGGACCCTTTAACTCCTAACCTCCTAAGACCCAAGTATGCTTGGGTATCTAAGAAAAGGTGACTCACTTTTATTGTGTAGGAAAGTGTGGCAACCACCAAATCAAGTAATTGGCATGTGGATAGTAAATATTCCAAGCATATGACTGTAAATAGAAAGCTATTCATGGCATTGAAGGAAAAAAAAGGTGGAGATGTCACATTTGGTAACAATGCCAATGGTAAGGTAATTGGCATTGGAACTATTGGTAAGAATGGTTGTTCCTTAATTGACAATGTTTTATTAGTTAGTGGCTTACAACATAATTTGTTGAGTGTAAGTCAATTGTGTGACAAAGGTAATAAAGTCACCTTTGATCCTAAGGAATGTTGAGTCACCACTTTAGTGGATGATGAGGTTATTTTCAAGGGTGAAAATAAAAGTAATGCCTACTCAATTAACTTAGACAATTTGGCTAACCAATCTTTTAAGTGTCTTGTGTCTTTGAGTAATGAAGCTTGGTTATGGCATAGAAGGCTTGGACATGCAAACATGGATCTTCTTCAAAGTCTATCTAAAGGAAAGTTGGTGGAAGGCCTTCCCAAGCTAAATTTCACTAAAGATAAGACATATGGTCCTTGCTAAATGGGGAAGCAACATTAAGCCTCCCACAAAGCAAAAAATGTTGAAAGTTCTTCTAAACCTCTTCAACTAGTTCATATGGACTTGATAGAACCCATTAGGAGTGTTAGCTTAGGTGGAAAGCATTATGCACTAGTCCTAGTTGATGATCACTCTAGGTTTACTTGGGTGTCCTTTTTAGCTCATAAGAATGATACTTTTGATGTTTTCAAGAGTTTTGTAAAAAGACTTCAAAATGAAAATGGTTACTTCATTTCTTTTATTAGAAGTGACCATGGAAACGAATTTCAAAATGAGTCTTTTGAAATGTATTGTTTAAAGAATGTAATTTTTTTATAATTTTCCAACTCTTAGAACACCACAACAAAATGGTGTTGTAAAGAGAAAAAAATAAAACACCAGTAGAAATGGCTAAGACCATGATCAATGAGTGTTATTTATCGAACTACTTTTGGGTCGAAGCCATTAATACTTTGTGTTATATTACAGATAGAGTTTTTAAAAGACTCATTCTCAATAAAACATCTAATGAGATATGGAATGGTAGAAAAACCAATAAGAGTATTTAGATGTAAGTGTTATATTTTAAATACCAAGGATAATCTTGAGAAATTTGATTCTAAGACCAATAAAGGAATATTCTTAGGCTATTCCACCTCTAGCAAGGCATATAGAGTCTTTAATAAGAGTTCAATGGTAGTTGAAGAGTCTATAAATGTTGTCTTTGGTGAATCTAATAAACTTGATCTTGGGAAAGGTGTTGTTGTTAATGATCTTATAGGTAACTTTGAAAAGCTAGAATTGAAAGACACTACAAGAAGAGAAGATAAAAATAAGGAAGGAGGTGAATCATCAAAAGAAGATGAGAAGTCACAACATCAATAAAGAGATGAGCCAAGCCAAGATCTACCCAAAGATTAGAGATTTTCCAAATATCATCATTGGTGATACCTCCAAAGGTGTAAGTACTAGATCACAACTTCATCCTTTAGATAATAATCTTACTTTTGTTTCTCAGCTTGAGGCAAAATCAATTGATGAGGCTCTTGATGATAAGAGTTGGGTGCTTGCTATGCAAGAGGAACTTAACCAATTTGAGAGAAATAAGGTATGGGAACTTGTCCCTAGGCCTAAAGAACGCTCCATTATAGCTTGCAAATGGGTGTTTAGGAACAAGTTAGATGAGCAAGGTCTTATCACAAGGAATAAAACTAGATTGGTTGCTAAGGGATACAACCAAGAGGAAGGCATAGATTATGATGAGACTTTTGACTCATTGCAAGATTAGAGGCCATTAGGATACTTTTAGCTTTTGCATGTTGCACGAATTTTAAGCTTTTTCAAATGTATGTTAAAAGTGCATTTTTGAATGGAATTATTAAGGAGGAAGTCTATGTTGAACAACCTCCTGGTTTTGAGTCACATTGTTTTCCAAATCATGTTTTTAAATTGAATAAAGCCTTATATAGATTGAAACAAGCTCCAAGAGCTTGGTATGAAAGGTTTTGTTCATTTCTCTTGAAAAATGATTTTGAAAAAGGAAAGGTGGACACCATACTATTTGTTAAAAAGCACAAGCATGATACACTAATCATATAAATCTATGTTAATGATATCATTTTTGGTGCTACTAATGAGTCTCTTTGTGAAGATTTTGCTAAGTGTATGACTAGAAAATTTGAAATGAGCATGATAGGAGAGCTCAAATTCTTCCTCGGTCTACATATCAAGCAAACCAAAGAAGGGATCTTCATCAACCAAGCTAAATACACAAGGGAAATACTCAAGAAGTTTGGCATGGATGGTTGCAAAGTAGCCAAAACCCCCATGAGTGGTACCATTAAGCTAGACAAAGATGAATCGAGTAAGATGGTAGATGAAAAGAGATATCAAGGTATGATCAGATCTCTACTTTATCTTGCTGCTTCTAGGTCGAATATCATGTTTAGTGTATATATGTGTCCTAGGTTCCAATCTTCTCCTAGAGAGTCTCATTTAAATGTTGTTAAGAGAATTTTTAAGTATGTGCATGACATAAGTCACTTAGAGTTATGGTATCTTAGAGATTTATCCTTTAGTTTCACAGGATATTCAGATGCGGGTAATTTATTAGATAAAAAAAGCACTTTTGGGACTTGCAAATTTATAGGAGAATGCTTAGTATCTTGGTTTAGCAAAAAGCAAGTGTTGATTGCCTTATCCACTGCAGAAGTCGAGTATGTTGCTGCGGGTTTTTGTTGTACACAAGTTCTTTGGATGAAACAACAATTGAAGGATTTTGGCAAAGTGATTGATCATATTCTTATTAAATGTGATAACACTAGTGCTATTAATCTTTCTAAGAACCATCTAACACTCTAGGAGCAAACACATAGATATTAGACATAATTTTCTTGGAGATCATTTGCAAAAGGGTGATGTTGTGTTAAAGTTTATTGACACAAATCATCAACTTGCAGATATTTTCACTAAGCCTCTTAATGAAGAAAGATTGAACTTCATTAAGAGAGAATTGGAAATGCTTGATGGAAGCTCCCTAAAGTGAAAATTTTGATCTTATGCATGATTGTTATGTGTGTTGATTGTTGATTGTATATTTTGTGTTTTTTGTGTGGCATATTCTAAGTGGATCATAATTTTGATTCTTTTAAAACTTATTTTTTCATTCTTATCCTTTATGACTTATAATTCGCGATCGCTATCTTATCTTCACGATCGCGAATTACAAGTCCTAGTCACCCGACTATCAAACATCAAATCATGGTTGCAAGAATCAAGCTCCATCGTGAATTTTGGTCAAGAATTCAAATTTTGATCGATGTAACGTGTATTCTCGAGGAAAATTTATCCGTTACCCATATTTTTCGAAAATCAAAGTCTCGATCCCAAAATTTGCGGATGCGAATTTGAGTAACTGTCAAGCCATTAAGTGATTTGACTGCCAACCATTTCCAGCTCTTTATTAATCCATTTATAGCAGTTTGTGTACCCCTTCAATAGCTATATAAACCCTCTAAACAATGATTTTCATTACTTCATCGTACTTCGAAACTCTTATCCTTCCAAAGCTCTCAAAATCTTTCAATCTCGTCATCTTTTGTAATGGCTCCCAAGAAAATCTTAAGAGCAAACAAGGGCAAGGCTGTGGCTCAGCCATCTGCACCTCCTGCACTCCACCTAATGAAAGGCATCACCAAAGAGGAGAAAGAAATGAATAAAACAAATTCTTCTAAGATCATTCTCCCTAACAAGATTCTTTCTACCTTTTTGTTGGAGACCTTGGGCATCAATGTAGAGATTCGTGTTTCCTCTCTAACTTAGGTTGGAACGAGTTCATCTTTCGAGATGAACTCGGTTACGAAAAAATTGTGAGAGAATTTATGTGCATGGTCCAATTGAGTAGCAAAGTCGATTCTCGAGCAGGGCAATAAGGGTTAGTATTTCGGGCTTTTGGCGATCCTTTTTATATTACCTTTGAACAACTATCATCCCTCTTCAATCTTCAAGTCGGAGAAAACATTCCTTTTATAATTGCCACACTTGATGTTATTTATTTCGAATTCTAGTTGGACATTTCTATTAAAACTAAACACGACCCCATAACCTTATTGGCCAAACACATTAAAACCCTACCCCTTTGGATACTCCATCGTATCATCACCTTTTTTGTAAATACTAGAGGTGATGGTAATGAGAAAGTATCACAAAAAGACTTGGCATTTCTTTTCTACCTTGTCAAAAACAAACTAATTCAAACTGGTCGATTTCTTGTGGATCAATTGACTCACATGAGTACTAAACCCAAAAGCCAATTCCTTCTGCCTTATCACATTACTACGATCTATCACTTTGTAGGGGCACTTGATGAGGAAAATGAAAAATTCCTCACCAAGAAACTCCTCCCTTCTCAAAACTTTCTTGACCTCACTTACCTTATCAACGCCAAAGCCATACACCCGGATACTTACACCAAAGCTAAGAAAATGGAAAGTTCCCAAGTCTCTAAGAGGAAGAGGCTCATCATAAAAGAAGGAGTACCTCCAGTTCCCCCTCCTCAACCAAAACCTAAATCCAAACTATCTTTTACCACCATTAATAAAAAATTAGACAATATGAGAATGATGAAAAGTAGATTTCTATTTCTCTCATATCTTCATAGTGACATGGTGGATTTATAAGAAAAGTTGGGTGTTCCTCTTTGCCATCTTTCAGACTATACAAAATTTTAAGATACTCAAGAAGAAGAGGGCAATGAAGAAGTTGAGGATGGAGATAAAGCATAAGGTGCCAATAATGAGGAAGTAGAAGATACTTCTGAAGGCAATGATGACTCTCCAACTTTCTAGACTAGGGATTCCTTTTATTTTTTTTTGGTTTTTAATTAAAAAAAACTTATGAACCTATAATTGTTTATAAATAAATAAGATATGTTTCTTTGCAATTCCTTGTCTTATGTGTTTCATGGAATTTACTTTTATTGCATTCTTATTTTGCTCGTTATGAACACTTACCTATTTATTATGCATGTATTCTTTTCCCTTATGAACCCTCTTTTTGATCTTGCCAAAGGGGGAGAGATAGAAACAATGTATGTCTAAGGGGGAGAGAAAATAACCTGTAAATAATAGCATAAGTTAAGGGGGAGCATCATACTATCATACTTAGGATTTTTATAAATTTCACTTTGATTGATTAAATGTCATACTTAGGAAATTTCACCTTAAGTATTCATTGAATAATATTGCACTCCAACTTCACATTTTTTTCATTATTTTCCCTTAGGATCAAACTAAGTTGTCAAAATCAAAAAGGGGGAGGTTGTTGGACTAGGATGGTTAATCCTAAGTCTTGGACCTCTTTTGATCTTGACAAAGGAGATTGATTAATCCTAATGTTATAGATACCACTATGATCCTAGAAAGTTAAAATAAAATAAAAATGATGAAAAACCAATAAGGAAAATGGGAGCAAAAAGAAAAAAACATGATGGCTATGGAGTCAGGGATATCAATATATGGGTGATTATAGTAATGTAGGAAAGTAGGATAGAGGTATTGAGTATTAAGATTTTTTGAGGTAGTATAGTTTGTTATGGATCAGCCAATATGGCCTTGGACTAATTTAGATACTATCACTTGCACCATGTATTACATATGGATGTATACATGGAGGAGTTTGAAAAAGGATTATTAAAGGATTTTTTGGCATGGTCAGATTGATCATCAATCAAGGATGGCCCTAAGAAACGTGTTTAGAATAATAATAGGGCACCTAAAGTGGTCATACGACTAGTCGGGAGAGATAATGAAGAAGGCAGAGGTAATGGGGAGGTATAGAGTTTATAAAGGTTATTGATTAAAAGGTAAGGGATAATAAATAAAACAAGGTCAATAAGGTAGAGTTACAAACCAAGCTATGACATTAAACCTTAACCATCAATATGTTCAGCAGAATAATAATGCTGTGCAAAGTACACTTCCCATATATATTATTAGACCCAAAAGCCTCACATTCTTGTGTTTCTAGAATATCAATTCAACCTATAGAGATGATTTTACTTATTACTACACCTCTTACACACACATACACACACACACACACACACACACACACACACACACACACACACACACATATAGGAGATATAAATCTACTTCAAAATCTTATTTTGTTAAAGACTTTAGAGCTTGATGTGATCTTAAAGATTGATTAGGTAATTGCTTATGATACTATAATCGATTATAGGACCATGATAGTAACTTTTATTTTATCTAGTAGAGAGCATTAGATATTTCAAAGTGTTAAGGGTGTTGGACCGAGTAGTTTAATCTTTGTTGTAATTACCAAAAGATTATAAAGGAAGGTATGTGAAGGATACTTATTACCAATACGAGATATGAGTTTAGAGGAGCCTAATGTTAGGATGTCTTTCTTGAAGATTTGCCTATGTTAGTACTTAAGAGGGAGATGGAGTTTAATGTTAACTTAATACTTTGAACCAATCCCATATTTATGCCACCTTATAGAATAACACCCGCTAAGTTAAAGGAGTTGAAGGAACATTAGTAGAATTTATTAGATAAGGGATACATTAAGTCTAACACTTCACCTTACAGTGCTTTAGTCTTTTTTTTTTTTTTTTTTGAAGAAGAAGAATGATGGGTTAATAAGGTTATATATAAATTATAGTAGCTCAACAATTTGATAGTAAAGAATAGATATCCATTATATAAGATTGATTACTTGTCTGATTAGTTTAAAGGGGAAAAGTATTTTTCTAAGATAGACTTGAGGTTAGGGTATAGACTTGAGGTTAGGGTATCATTAGCTGAGGATTAAGGAGAGTGAGATAATAAAGACATTTTTTTTTATACTAGATATGTCCATTATGAATTTTTTGTTATGTCTTTAAAGTTGACAAATGCACTTACTATATTTATAGATATGATGAATAGGATGTTTAAGGATTATTTATATAAGCTTATAGTGGTTTTCATTGATGATAGCTTAGCTTACTCCATAGTAAAAAGGATTATAAGAAGCACTTGAGGTTACTGTTATAGACTTTAAGAGAACAAAATAACTTTATGCTAAGTTCTCAAAATATGAGTTTGATGTACAAGGTAGAATTTTTGGGACATGCCATTTCTATTTCTATTTAAGGCACTATACTTGACCTTGAAAAAGTGGACATAATCATAGAATGGCCTAGACATAGTACTTTTATTGAGATAAAGAGTTGTTTAGGTTTCACTGAGTATTCTAAAAGATTTATGCAAGATTTTTCTAAATTAGTAGTATCATTAAGGAGATTGACTAAGAAGGGCATTAAGTTTACATGGGATGGGAGTTGTAAGAAAATTTTTAGCACTCTGAAGGAAATATTAACATTAACACCTATGTTGGTCTTACTTGAAGGGTTAGAAGGGGTTATTATTTACTGTGATGCCTCTATGATAGTTTTGGTTTATATATTAATGTAGCATGGGAGAGATATTGCTTTTGCTTCTCACTAATTAAAGAAGCATGAGTAAAACTATCCTACACATGACTTGGATATGGTTGTCATTACATATATGATCCTTGCAATTGGTCGAATTGCTTCAAATAATATAATGTTAAGTAAAGTTCGTTCCCATGGGTATTGATTCACATAAGTACCAATAAAGCCTCAATTTTTCTATTATCTGGCAATCAAATCATTAAGAAGAAAATACCTAAAAACTAAAATTACAATAATAATTAAACAAAATCTAAAATTGAATTAAAAGAAACTCTTATGCAAATGATTTAGAGGGAATTCGAGTCTATCACAATATTGCTCCATAATTATATCAAAAGAATTAGTTTAGTTCTCATTAGGTTGTGATGGAAGATGAATTTTTTAAAATTTCTCAATACTATATTTTAAGTAATATTAAGTCTATTCTTATTGAAATTATGCATACTTTCATGGTCATAAAATCCAATAATAATGCATTAGGTTCTATGAATAATCTTTCAATATCTCTAAAAGGTTAAGCCTACTTTTGTCGCCTTAATCTCTTCTAGTTTAATATGTTAGGACTAGGCCTAGACTTCTTTCACTTTAACATTTAGAGTCTCAAACATTACATATATACAACCGTTGTACATACATGTTAACAAAGCTCAAACACATTAAATTGAGACACCCATCACAAATTGAAGCAAAGTATCTTCATATATTCAAGAAATAAGTATTGGCCTTTCACCCTAATCCTTAAAATTAAAAAATACATGGAAGAAGAAAAAGAACAAGACAAGAAAGAATCCATCAATTCAAGTGGAAGAATTTTTTTCAAAGAAAAAGACTTGTTATTCTAAAACTAATAAAAACTCTTTAAGAAAACCTCTTTAATCTTCACGAAATCTTTTTCTTATTTGGTGTAGATGTTGGATCCACTTTTCTCTCTTAAAAATATGCTCTTTTTTCACCCAAATATCTCTAATCAAATAGGTCATGACTATCTTTAAAAAAAAGCTAAAACTATTTTTAAAATTCTGGATTTGATGACTTGCATGACTCAATGCATGGACATTCTACTACCCATGTGCAATATGCTAAATATGAATGTATTACTGTTAACTAGTCAACTCTACTAGTTAATGCATGGTCCAAATCATGGCCATGCAACACTGTTGGAAATCACAATTTCAACTTCTTTTTGAGAAATTTCTATATGAATATAAAAGAATAGAAAATTAACTAATTCCAAAATAAAAACACTATAAAAATAAGAAAAACTCTTAATTTATTAACCTAAAATATGTGCTAAAATTACTCCTATCAAAATTTTCCAAACATGGAGTATCATTTGCCTTCAAGAAAAAAAAAAAAAGAATAAACAAAAGAGCTTCTCAAATCACAAGTTTAAATCTTTGAATTTAGAAAGTTCAATAATGTACTAGCACAATCAACTTCATAAGAAAATTTATAAACTTAAAGTTCACTCTCAAAATTTTGCAATTAATTTCAAGTATAAATTAACTAAGAAATATGCAAAACCCATAATACACTTTTTCACATTTGATGCAATTTAAAAACAAACATAATACAAGCTAGCATTGTTAAACCTCTTTCTAAAACAATGTTATGCATAGTTCCACAAGCAAGAACACACAATCAATCTATACTAATGTAATTACACAACATCCTAAAGATCAAAAGGTCTTTTATTAAGTTGCAATGTTAATAGGGAAAATGGCATGTCAAAGGAAAGGAAAGGATAAAAAGGTGCAAATAAGAGAACTCCAAGAATGAAAATAATCAAGTGACACTAAAAATTCTCATATATTCTTAAAATTTTCCCACTTGTTTTGTCAACTTCCTTCACTTACTTTCTAGCAACAATCATTTGAATAATCAAAATTCAGTATAAACTCAAGATCAAATTATTTACATAATGCATCTCTCATAAAATTGTGAACTCTAAAAAATTTGATTATTAGAGCTCGAAAGAACTTCATAACTCTTAACTTTTCTTTTTTCTCTTTTTTTATTCTTATATATTTTTATTTTCTCTTTTATTTGTAACTAACTAACCTAAATAATCAATAAATTGTAAAAATGCAAGTATTATATATCTCAAATTTTTATTGTCATATATCAACATTTATAAATTCACTCAAATATACATAAAAGAAGGAAACTCCAACTTTCTCATCACACATAATGGAGATTCTTATGCCACATAATAACTACAATTCTAAAATTCTCTTGACAGGTAGGTCATGATGATGGTAATATGGTGATAAAGTTAAAGACACCAAAAAAAAAATTATATGCACTCTTAGAGTTTATTTAAAGTCTCAAAAAGGGAGTAAAGGATAAAGATGATAAAGTATGGAGCGGGCTAAATGGGCCAACGCAAATAATGCATAAATCATTTTCTTGATCAAGTGTGAATTAAAATTTCACCACAAAAGATTATATACCTTGTTCTAGAATTAGAGAAAATTTTTTTAACAAACTAGCATGCATATGGTTGAACTTAAACAAACAATCAATCTTAGATGCAATGATTCAAACAAATTTTTCAATCAACCTAAACAAGGAAATCACCTACTCCTTTTATCTAGCTTATTCAATTGTTTAAACTTTCCAACAAGGTAATCATGCATAGTTCCATTAGAAGTATTCCAAAATCCAAAATTCACAAAGTATGAAGTAATCACTCTCAAGTCAATTCTACTTCGCTTTTAGAGCAAACAACCTACCTAAAAAATAAAATAAACTATTGAAATTCTCAAGTCAACAAATCAAAATTTCTTTTTTATAGTTTAAATGAAACCCAACCATAAGAATAAAAGAATAAATCAACTTTTTATTTATAAAAGAATTCAAAAATTGAAAGAATTAATTCAAATCTCTCCTCAAACTTAAATGAAAAATTGTCCTTAATTTTTTTAAAAAAATTCAATTCAAAGGAAAAAAAAAAATCAAAAGTACTCCCCCTTTTTCATGTGACTCAAACATTATCCGATGCCATTTTAATTCTCAAAAGTTTCCATTCCACAAAATTTTGTTGTTGCAATTTAACCTTGCCTTCACTAATGAACCAACATACAAGAGATTAGTGTATAATGTCAATATAATTTTTTTTAATAAAACAAATCCTAACAAAAGGTACATGGGACATGCACCTAAAATTAATCCAAATAGCATACCTATAGTACTCAAATAATCCTAAAAATTTTTAACAAACACACCAACACCTATATAGTAATTTATCACAATTTTTAGCAATCACAAATACATCCCCATTCATATAAACATAGTCACATTCACTAAAATCTCTAATTTTCAAAACTACATTTGCAATTAAAAAAAATATGATAGTCACACATATCAAATTAAATCCATTCATCCAATTAACTAATATCCTAATTTAAGGAATACCTAAACTAATAAAAGTATTGTAACTGTAATCAGGCACCTCAATACCAATTCTAAACCTACAACCATTTTAAATTCACAATCCTCAAAATAACATTACCAAAAACATACCACATTAAATGTTCCAAATTTAAAAGAAATAAAAAGAAAATAAACTAAATTAGAATAATTGAAAAATCATTGGTTTGTTAGTGGAGGATCTACTAGAACCTCGTTTATGCAAACTAGGCAGCCCATTGATCTTGCAAATTTTGATCTAAGCACTCCATTATATGGTGATTTCAACTTTTTTCGTTGTTTCAAAGAGGAGCTAGCCAAAAAATTGATTGGCCTTCTTTTTGCAACTTTTTTTTATTAATGGTCATGATGGCGTTTAAATGGTTTTTAAGAGGAAAGACAAAGTGGGTAGGTTAAGAGAAAGGAGACGACGACTATGAATAAAGTTTAGGGTTTGTGTGTGTTAAGGTTAGAAGGAAAAAGATGGTTATTTAAGTAAGTTAGCATCTGATGTTTATATGAGTTGAAACATGGCCTATGCAACTTCCTCTTGATTTAATTTGACAAAACTGATGACTAGCTCCTAGTTAGTTGCACAATACTACCACTAGGCTCCTACATGGCCCATTATAAGGCCCATGCACCATGTCTGCAATTGAATCCCAATTTATTCCTCCATTTTCAATTTTGTAACTCATTATACCCTTTAAAATAAAAGCTACCATTGCTCCTCAAACATTTTTGCTCTAAACTAACTTGCAATTAGCATAAAATAAACTAAAATTAATATGAATTTAACAGAAAAATAACAATCTAATTAAGAATTAAACTAGTGAAAATTATTGAAACTCTAAGAATTTCAACATTAAATTGATATAATTTTGAAAATAAATAACATGTAGAACTAAAACACACATACTAAAATGATTCAAACTATTGGGATGCCTCCCAGCAAGCACTTGTTTAAAGTTATTAGCTCAACTTTTTCATATTTTTCAGATCAAAGGTGTATAGGAGAAGAATCTTTCCACTTTGTAATGCATCTCCATAGTAATAAGGCTTTAAATGATGGCTAATCGCTTTAAATGTTTTGGCATCTTCACCTTGTAATTGTACAACTCCATGAGGATAAATTTGCACCACCTTGAAAGCTTCAAACTAACTAGATTTCAACTTTCTTGAAAAAAGTCTAATGTGAGATCTATAAAGTAATACACATTGTCCAACTTAAAAAAAAAAAAAAAAGGTTGTGGTTATGCTTATCATGCCATAGTTTAGTGTTCTCCATACATATCTCATCATTTTCATAAGCATCACCAAGAAATACATATCTCACTGGGAAAGGAGGAGTTTTTGTCTTTATAACCTAAACATTTTCAATTAAGAGGGAAGGAAGAGCCTTACTTTATCTCAAATTGTCAAACCTATAATTTTTAAATGGAGGGGTTGCTTCCAAAAATTTGGTTGCACTTGCAATTTCATAATTCTCATGTGATGGTGATGCCCCTTATACCAAGTAAGCTTAAAATGGATCCTTATTATGCTCCTTTTGAAAAACCTCTTGTACCAATCCATTAATTACATATATCCTATGACAATCTTCAATGGAAGATGGTTGTTTTGTTACTTTGAAGACATTAAATTCCATAAATTCTCCCATCATATTGAAGGTGAGTTTACCATACTTCACATAAATTATGGCCCCTGTGGTTGCTGAGAAAGATCTTCCAAGAATTAATGGCATGTTCGCATCTGCATCCATGTCAAGAATAATTAAATCTACCAGTATATAAAACTTCCCCACTTGCATGAACACATTTTTTACCACCCTAACTAGGTATTTAATAGAGTGATCCACAAGTTCTAAAGTCATCTTGGTTAGTTGGATCTCTCTAAGATTCAATTTCCTACAAATAGAAAGAGGACTCAAACTTATACTAGCACTCAAATCACATAGTGCTCTATCAAATTTACAATTAGAAATTTGGAAAAGAATGGAGAAACTCCCTAAATCTTTTAAGCTTTGGTGGAACTTATTTTTTTTATTATTGCACCACACTTAGGAAGTGATATAGTCTCAAATTATTTCAACTTCCTCTTGTTAGACAAAAAAATCTTTGAGAAATTTAACATATTTTGGCATTTGAGTTAAGGCCTCGACATAGAGAATATTAATGTGAAGTTGCTTGAAAATCTTTAAGAACTTGACATATTACTTATCAAACTTGTGCAATTTCAATCCTTGAGGAAAAGGAATATGTGGAACATAAGGTTTTACTAATGGAGGCTTGCTTATTTCTTTCTTTTTAGCTTCTTCCATATTATCTTTCTCATCCAAAATGAAATTTAAGTTGTATAATCACTTTTTTGGATTGAAATTTTAGGATTGTTAAGGATGTTTTTCTTACTTTCTACCTTGTGCTTGCATAGAGGATCGAGTATTTTAATGCCACGTCTCAAAGTAAATGTTTTGCATTGCTCTCTTGAGTTAATTTTAATCTTACTAGGAAATGTACCTTGTCTTCTTACACTAAAATCGTTAGCCAATTACCCAATTTGTATATCCAAGTTTTGATTGTATTTCTTAATTTGATTCACCTTTACTTTAAGCTTGTCAATTTTGTTTAGCTAAGTCTTTATCTTCTCAAACTTCTCTATCAAGAACTTTTTGCATATCCCATGTCTGCTTCTTTTCTTATTCAATCAATTGGGCTATGAGAGCTCCACCTTGTTGCTTTTAAGGAAATCTAAAAAGATAACAAGGATTTACTTAATTGGCTTGATTGCTTTATGAGAAGTTGGGATGATTCCTCTATCCCAAATTATAGGTGTTGGAATATGGATTATTGGACTAGCTATTGAAATTGAAAATATATTACACTTGTTTAGCTAAATTTCGAACAAAAGGACTTCCCACTTGGCATTTAGCACCCATGTGTCCTCTTTCATACCATTCACAATTCAACTATGGGATATTGATTGAATATACACTCACATATTCAAGTTTCTTTATAAGAGCATCCACCTTGGCATTTAATATGGTATAGGAATCAATGTCATGAACACCTACAACTCACTTGTTTATCCCCCTTTCAATTACCCATTGGTAGTTGTTTGATGTCATCTCTTCTATCAATGAATAAGCTTCATTGGTTGGCTTTCCTATGAAAACACCTTTTATTGTGTCATCAATAATAATGCAAACCAAATGACTGAGCCCATTATAAAAAGGCTTGGACTATCAACTAATCCATTAAGCCATGATGATGCCTTCTTTATAGCTCCTTGTACCATTCTCATGCTTAATATAATGTCTCCCTAAGCTCTTATATAAAGCTTATAATTGCTTACCTTGATTGTGTGGTATTGCCTAGTGGAAAATATTTTGCCAAGAAATCTTGAGAGAGCCCTCCATGTAGTAAACAAGTTAGGTACCATAAAACTTAGCCATCTTTTAGATTTATCTATCAAAGAAAAGGTGTAAAGAAAAAAGAGAACAGTCTCAAATGGACTGCATCATCAATTTCCTTAGGTTTAGCGCATAATTTTATACATTTTATATTTTAATTCTCTTAAATAGTTAGAGTTCATGATTGCTTCTAACCTATTAGAGTTCATGATTGCTTCTAACCTATAAAAGGCCTTTATGAAAGTAAATTTGTGTTTTGTAGGGTTAAAAAAGAGAAAAATGGCTAAAAAGCAAAAAAAGGCAACCTAAGTTTCAATTTTTAGGATTACTTCATATTTTAGGCATATCTCTCTCTAAAGAAGTCTAATGAGGTGATTTAAAAGGAATTAGAAATTTTACACATATGGATACAACTTTTATGTTTTGTGCTTAAGCTAATTCAACGATCTTTAGGGTCAAAAAAGGTTGCAACTAAGCATAATTGTGTTGCCTCTAGACATTGTGGTGCGTATGGCCATGCTCCTTCCAAACATGGCCATGCTTTTAAAAGGTAGAAAATTGAGACCATGACATAGCTAGGAGACATGGCCATGCTTGAGGAATAGCAAAAAGGCATAGCCATGTTCTCGAGAAAGTAAAAAATGAGATTTTCAAATCTTCCCTAATCATTTCCTTTTTTAATTCCCCAAGCTTCCTACTTAATAAATGCCTTAAGAGCACTATAAAAAGAGGTAAGACCCCATCAATTAGGCATTAATATACATCAAATCACTAACCAAAAAGCCAAGAAATCAATCAAGTTATCATTAGTTTGATTGTTTATTCTTCTATTTTTTCCATTATGAGTTAATTTTTTTTATGCTAGGGTTGTCGATGGATCTTGTT
This sequence comes from Omphalea diandra, assembly GCA_949677035.1. Taxonomy (NCBI): domain Eukaryota; kingdom Viridiplantae; phylum Streptophyta; class Magnoliopsida; order Malpighiales; family Euphorbiaceae; genus Omphalea; species Omphalea diandra. The sequence goes on along the minus strand of CATIWR010030874.1, from coordinate 9,978 downwards.
AACTCTTATGATTTTCTAATATAAGTTATTTTGATTTTATTCATTATTATGTTAACAATCATTGTGAGCTTTATGTTATTAATTAAAGGGCCATTAATCATATCGAGTTTTGTTAACTAACTATTAAGAGTTTTTTTTTCACGAAATGGACCTTCAATGATTTTCTTAATCTATTATATGTTGAAAAACCTTAATCATTTTTTTGTTATCACTAGGATCTTGCACTGTTTGACAATAACATGATGTATAACTATTATATTGAGAGACCTTTAGTTTAACTTGTTCTTGTATATTAATTCATACTCGGGAGAGATTAATTAATCACTTAAGAGATCCAATAGTACCACTAGGTGAATGAATAAATGGAATGGAAGATTGAAAGCCATAAGTAGTTAACAAGTGAAGTTGTACCTTTAGCTAACTTACTTTATTGATTGTTTTCTTTGCAATTACTCTATTTATAATCAATTAATTTTAGTTCTTAGTTTAAATTATCTTCTACTTAGGATTTCTAAATAGTATATGGAATAAGACACTTAGTACTATTGTGTGATCCTCATAGGAATGATATCCTTACTCTTGTGCACTTTAATATGTAATGACCTATGCATTTACAGTTCAAGGGGTTATTTATATAGTACTAACCCGTCTATATAAAGTTTTTGCCACCATTGTCAGGGATTAGCTACATTAATACTAAACAATTTTTTCTATATTAATCTAGATTTTTCTTTTTTATTTTTATATAGCTTGAGTCTCTTATTTTTTTTTATTTTTTTATACATAATTTGAACCTCATGACATGAGAATGTGCTAAAGGCATTCAAGCTCAAGTATTTATCCTTACCAAGGAAATAAATTTAATAACTTATAATATGATTTCTTTTTCTTTTTCTTAGGTGGTATGCAAATTTTGTGTGGTGATTGGCCATACAAGTATAACTTGCCAAATAAGGAATCCTTTCGCATATGATCAAGTAAGTTTTATAGGGAATTTTAATTAATAATAAGTTTTATAGGGAATTTCAATTACTAATCTAACAATCCTTACTATAATACTTATAACCTTGATTAGCAAAACCACCCTAACTTTTCTTAATCTAATAATGATTATTTGAACCATAATTTTCAAGCTTCCCTTATTTTTCATCAACCACCAATCTATCAAACCCAAGAGGAAGAGTCTAACTTAGAAAGCATTTTTGAGAAATTCATCACCAAAATTGATGCTAGGTTAAAAAACCAAGATGAGGTGACAAGAAGCTTAAATGTAATGCTAGAAAACTATTCTTCCTTCTTCCATCACCTTGTGATTCTAATAGAACAAATAAATAATGATTTAAACTTTAGATCTTATAGGACCTTATCTACCATCTCCGAGCCCCTTCCTATATAGCAAGTAAAGGATATTACATTAAAAAGTAGTAAGGAGATCAATCCAAAGGTGAAAGAGGAGGAAGGAACTAAGAATGAAGAAGATAAAGATAAAAAGCTATTCAAAGAGGACACCCTAAAGGAGGAAGTTGATCCTTATGTGCCTCTCAAGTTTTATGTGTCTCATATACCTTTTCCTTCAAGATTAAAGAAGCATAAAAAAGACAAAGAGCTTATTAAGAAAGGAAAACCACAAGGGAAGTCACTCATAAAGGAGAAGTGGTGTTTAAGAATTGATGAAAAAAAAGCATGAGAATGAAGTTTGCCACCAAAAAATAGGGATTTTAAGCTTGAACAATCTAAACCGGTAAGTAGTGAAGAGGGTTTTATTTTTAAGGAATGTAAGGTAAGTAATTCTTTCCCTTTTGAAATTCATGATACTAATCCATCTTCTCTCTTCCTTATTGATGCATTGGACTATGATGAGGTAACAAATACACCTCATTATCTTTTGTATTCTTATCAATTAGAGCTAGACTAATTACCTTATCTTTATTATCATGCATATTTTAGAAAATAAGATACCTTATATGTTCTAATCTTTGATGACATAAACCAAGAACAAGAAAAGAGGTTGAGAAAAAGAAAGATATATTTAGAATGGGTCATATTGATTTAAGGGGTTTGACTCCAACTAATTGCATGCATCCAATATTAATGAAGGACAATCATAAACCCATGGTAAAACTTAAGTGAAACATTTAGGAGTTAAGCTAATGACCTTAAATTAGCATGTTTCTTTTCTTTTCATTTTTGTTATATGTCTTTTTGCTTTATGGTTTATGCTCTTTGTTCTTAGTTTTTGCTTGATGCTTATCTTGATGATAGATGTTGTTTCTTTTGCTTCCACTAAAGTAATCCTTCTTATCCCTTTTCTCTTTTTTTTATTCATTGCATCTTTAGGGTAGTGATAAATTTATGTTTGGGGGAATTGGTGGATTTCACGTGATAAATATGTGCTTTGAATGTTGAAATTTGATAATTTAGATAATTAAGGATAGTTTTAATGTATAAGGTGAAAAATCAATGAAGAATTTGATAACCACTTATTTGAATCAATTGAGTTAAATTTGCTTATGATAATGACATGGTCTTAGTTTATATGTTCAAATTATAGTTAGCACAATAGAACAAATTGAGCACATATTGGTGAAATATGGATTTTGAGATTAAAATTGATAATTATGCATGATTTAGGTAAGTGAATACTTTTGCACATGCTAGAACTTGCTAAACAACATTCTGAGGTGAAAGCCTAAACTTAGCAGCTTGAAGGAATCATTAGGCATTCTTTGGTTTCCCTATTAATCCCTATCCATACCTTGATTTACATTGACCCTTGTCACCTATTTTTAAGCCTTATATATACACTCACTTGTGAGTATGATTAACCTTTTCTTTTTTTTAATCCATAACACTAATTATAATTGTATACCCTAAATGATCTTTTACCTCCCCTATCAAGGGAATATAGTTAGGATATGGTTATATGATGATGTGTTTTGTATTGGGTCATTCATATGCATAAAGGCATATTTGAAGAATTTGCAAAAAGGGCTCATTTATTGTTAAATTTTACACCATAAGGATCAATTCAAGTTTAAGGATGGCAAATGGATATTTTGATATTTTACTCACATGTATATCATTCATTCTTATCATTCAAAAAAAATAAGAGAAAGATCAAAAGTAAAAAAAATAATATGAGAGAAAGATCAAAAGTAAAAAAAAAATATGAGAAAAAGAATAAAAAGAAATGATTATGAATGAAAAGAAAGATGATGAGAAAAGAAGAAAAAGAAAGAGAAAAATAAAAGAAAAAGAAAGAAAGTAGAGATCAAGTGACTAAGGGGAAACAAAAAGGGTAGCATGGATGCACAAAGAATGATTATGGGCAATGCATATAAAATATTTCATCATACTTCACATCATCAGTATAACTATTATCTTAGCATATATCCTTTTGTTTTTGGACTTGACCACTTTTTGATAGTTGTACCCCTAACCTTTCATTACGGGCTTTAAAGACCTTATGATCCTTAGGTTGCTAAGATCTATATTAGTGGAGAAAAGTGGGTTAGTAGTGCCTATGGTCATGTATGACTTTTGAGAAGTTGAAGTTGAATCTTCCTTAGGTTATGTGTGATTAAAAGTTAAAATTTTGAATGAAATATGTTGCTAATACACACACACACACACACACACACACTCTATTATGTTAATTGATTATAAATAAATCATCTAAGTTAGGAACATGTTATTGTTATAAGTCTATTTACTTAATTGATGAAAATTTTGGTTTCACTGAGATAAACCTCTCCTAAAGACCCTAAAACTTTTTCTTGATTATTTGAGTTATTGGATTTTACTAGGATTAGTTCTTACTTGAGGACAAGTAAAAGGTCAAGTTTAGGGGAATTTGTTTGGTGCATAATTTCATATATTTTATAGTTTAATTTTCATAAATAATTGGAGTTCATGATTCATTTAACCTATAAAAAGACCTTATGGATGTAATTGTGTTTTATAGGGTTAGAAAGGAGAAAAGTGACCAAAGAGCAAGAAAGACAACCCAAGTTCAATTTTAAGGACTACTCCGTATTTTGGGCATATCTCTCTCTAAATAACTCCAAATGAGGTGATTTAAAAGGCATTAAAAAATTAACACAAGGACTACAACTTTAATGTTTTGTGTGTAAGCTAATTCGGCCATCTTCAGGGTAAAAATAGATTGCAGTTAAGCAGAATTGTGTTGCCTCCAAACATGGCTATGCTCTTGAAATGCAGAAAATTGAGACCATGACATGGCCAAAAGACATACAGCCTAAGGACTCATAAAAAGGCATGGTCATGCACCTAAGAAAGTTAAAAACAAGATTTTCAAATCTTTTCCAATCTTTTCCTTTTTCAATTCTCCAAGCTTCCTACTTAGTAAATACCTCAAGAACACTATAAAAGGAGGCAAAATCCCATCAATTGAGCATCAATAAACATAAAAATAAAATAAAATCTAAAAAGCTAATAAATCAATCAAGTGATGGTTTAAGAGGAAAAGGGCAATCATTCAAAGCTTCAAGGATTGAAGTCTATCGCTTCAAATATCTTTAGTTTGATTATTTCTTCTTCTCTTTCTTCCATTATGAGCTAATTTTCTTCATGCTAGGATTATAGATGGATCTTATTTAACTTTTATGATTTTTTAATATAAGTTTTTTTTATTTTATTCATTATTGTGTTAGTAATCATTTTAAGCTTTATGTTATTGATGAAAAGGCCTTTAATCATATCGAGTTTTGTGAACTGACTATTAAGAGTTACTTTTCATGAAATGGACCTTCAATGATTTTCTTAATCTATTAAGTGCTAAGAAACATTAATAGTTTATTGTTATTATTAGGATCTTGTATTGTTTGACAAAAACATAATGTTTAACTATTGTGTTGAGAGACCTTTAGTTGAACATGTTCTTGTATGTTAATTGATACTCGAGAGAGATTAATTAATCACTTAAGTGATTTGATAGTATCATTAGATGAATAAATCAATTGAATGAAAGATTAAAAGCCATAAGTAGTTAACAAGTGAAGTTTAGCCCCTAAGTAACCTATTCTATTTATTGTTTTCTTTGCAATTACTCTATTTATAATTCAATTAGTTTTAGTTCTCAATTTAAACCTTCTTTTACTTAAGATTTCTAGATAGTATAAGGAATAAGATGCGTACTACTTATTGTGCAATCCTTATGAGAACAATATCCATACTCTTATACACTTTATTACTTTGATGACCTATGCACTTATAGTTCAAAGGATTATTTACATAGCACTAACCCATCGACATTAAGTTTTAATCTTGAAGGTTGCATAAATCTCAAAAAATTTAACGATATGTGCTTTTGGATCCTTATTAGTTTCACCCCCAAAAGTGTTGATTTATTCTCAAAATTATTTGTTTCAATGATGGGTCTAACAATGTTTAACTGAGTCTTATGAGTCTGTGGCATCACAAAATCTTTTAAAGCTCTTGGTCGTCTTTCATTGACCATTGTTACTTTCAAGAAATTTTTTTCTGTTTTTGGATTTGCCTTCGAAGGTGAAATGTGTTCTTGATTTCAAAATGAAATTCCAATGACTCTAGGCTTTTTGAACATCACATACATCAAGCAATTCACCTATCAAAAGAAACAAAACATAATTATACTCACAAAATTTAATGTGAAAAATTTAAAGGTTATATTTAATAGAAATCTCAAGTGAAATTGATATTATGAAAGATCAATCCTCAGGAACAACATCGAAAACTTATTGCGTACGTAACCTTACAAGTGCACAAATTACTTCAAGTAATATAATGTTAAGTACAGTTTGTTCCCATGAGGATTGATTCACATAAGTACCAACAAAGTCTCAATTTTTCTATTATCTGGCAACTAAATTCTTAAGAAGAAAATAATTAAAAACTGAAATTATAAGAATAATTAAACAAATATTAAAATTGAATTACAGGAAACTCCTATGCAAATGATTTCTAGGAAATTAGGGTCCTCCATAATACAGCTCCATAACTTCATCAAAAAAATTAGTTTAATTGTGATTTAGTTATGCTTGAAGATGAATTTTTCTAAATTTTCTAATACTCTATTTCAAGTAATATTGAGTCTATTCTTACTGAAACTATGCACATTCTGTATTCATAAAATTTAATATCAATGCATTAGGTTCCATGAATAATCTTTCAACATCTCTAAAAGGTCAAGCTTATTTCATAGTCTCAAACTTCTAATTTAATATGTTAGGAATAACCCCAAATTTGCACTTTCGCTCTATCATCTAGAGTCTCAAGCATTGCATAATGCGATAGTCATATATACAAGTCAACAAAAGTCAAACACATTAAATCAAGACACCTATTATACATTAAAGCAAAGAGTCTATTCATAGATTCATGAAATAAGTACTAAACTTTCACCATAATCCCTAGAATTAAAGAATTAGTTCAACATGGAAAAAAAAAAAGAATAAGAGAAAAAAGAATCCATTAACTCAAGTAGAAGAATTTTTCCAAAGAAAAAGTTTTGTTATTCTAAAACCAATGAAAACCCTCAAAGAAAAACTCTCCAATCTTTATAAAATCTTTTTTTTTACTTGGTGTAAAGGTTAGATCCACTTTTATCTTCTAAAAGTCTAATCTTTTTTCGCCTAGATATCTCTAGTCAAAGAGGTCCCGTCTATCTTTAAAAAGTGAGTTGAAATAACTTTTAAAATTTTCAATGACTTACATGGCCTGTTGCATGGGTCATGCCACACTCACATGATATCTGCTAAATACAAATTTGATACTGTTGATTGGTCAACTCAACTAGTTAATGCATGGCTTAAACCATGGCCTATGTAACACTATTGAAAAATCACAATTTTCAGCTCCTTTTTTATCTCTGCAAACATAAAAAAACAAAAAATTAATTAATTCTAAAATAAAAACACTATAAAAATAAGAAAAACTTCTAATTTATTAACTAGAAATATGTGCTAAAATTACTCTAATAAGTTATTGTGATTTTTGCTTTAAATATGTGGATACATTACTTATATGGAGTGACTTCTGAGATATTTATAGATTATAAAAACCTTAAATATGTGAATAATGAGAAGGATCTAAACCTTAGGCAAAGAAGATAAGTAGAGCTCTTAGAGAATTATGATTATAATGTTGATTATCACCATAAGAAAAACAAATGCAGTTGTTAATGCCTTGAGTAAAAAGTCAATAGGTAGTTTGGTTCATATTATTGAAGTTAGGCGGCCAATTGTTAAAGATGTGTATGAGTTATGGGACAGTGGATTGTAGTTCCATATGTCTAAGTTAGGTATTTACTTATTTAAGGTTGATGATGTTTTGCTAGATAAGATTAAAGAGGCTTAATATTGGGATAATGATCCAGAGGCTATCAGGAAAGGAGCTTTAAAGAGATGGATGAAAGAGTTCAAGATTGATAAAAATGGCTTTCTTAGGTATGTGACCAGATTGTGTGTCCTTGATGTAGATGGTTTAAGGATAAAGATCATTAGAAAGGCTCATAATTTAGCTTATAGGCACCCTAATTCTACCAAGATGTATCATGATTTGAGATAGGTGCATTGGTGAGATAAGATGAAGAATGCTATTATTAATTATATGTTTTAGTGGTCAACTTGTAAAATGGTCAAGTGTGAATTAAAAGTTAAATAGGTTGCTAGAGGAGCTCGAGTTATCTAATGGAAATAGGAGAGGGTTAGCATAGAATTCATTACACGGTTACTAAAGACTAGCAAGGATTTACAGTCAGTATAGGTGATTGCTGAAAAGTTGACCAAATCTGCTTATTATTGCAACATGGCGTAGTATGCTAAACTATACATAAACAAAATAATGTGCTTACCATTATCTCGAATTTTTAATAAAGGGGCTCAATTTACTTCTTAATTTTGGAAGAAGTTGTGTGAAGAGTTAGGCACTAGGTCAGATTTTAGTGCATCTTTTCACTCTCAAATAGATGGGCAATTTGAGAGGACTATACAAATTTTACAGTATATGTTGAGATTGTGTTTTGGATTTTACTAATAATTGGGAGGATCACTTCCCTTTGGTATTGTTTGTTTACAATAATAGTTACCAAATAAGTATAGGCATGACCCCAATGAGGCTTAATATGAGAAAAGGTGACCAGATCATATCGGAAAGAGGTTGGTAACAGGAGCATTAAAGGTCCAAAGCTACTATAATATACAGCTAAGGAGGTTTCTTTATTCAAAATACAATAAATAATGCTTTTAGTTAGGAAAAGAGCTACGCAGATCTTAAAAAAAAGGCATTTGAAGTTTTTTTTATAGGAGATTATGTATTTCTTAAGGTGTTTCCTATGAAAGATTTATGAGGCTTGATAAGAAGAGCAAATTAGCCCTGAGGTAAGTAAGCGCTTATATGTTGTTAGAGAAGTATGAGTTATGCCTTACAAGCTAGATTTGTCATCAGAGCTTGCTTCAGTAGACTTAGTTTTTCTTGTATCTATATTGAGAAAATATGTATCAAGCCCCATTCATGTGATTATGGTCCAGATAATTGAGATTATAAACTGTTCTTATGAGGAATAACCAATAGTTGTTTTGGATCACTAAATGAATAAAGTGTAAAATAAAGAGGTGGCTACTATCTCCGTCTGTAAAGAAATGCACTTAGGAAGGTAAAGAGCTAATGAAGTCCCACTATCCCTGTATTTGTTTTTTTTTTTTTTCAAATATAAGAATGCGAAAGGGTTTTGAGGATAAAATCATTATAAGGAGGAGAAAGTATAATGGCCTAAATATTTATATTGTATACGCATTTGACATCACATTTGCACTTGATATTCATCTGTTACATAATTTATTTAAATTTCACATTACATGCACTGCTAATTTCTGATAAGGGGTAAAAATATAGCATCCTTGAATTTTTTTTTTTTATTGATTTTGGTAATTTAAGAATAATATTGATATATATTTGTAGAGTGATAATATAAACAGTAAGAGAATATTAACTTTAGAACCATATATATATGTACACACAAACTATTAGTACTTATGGAACTAAGTTTTGAATAATTAAATTAAAGGAATAGATTAATTAATTAATTAATAGATGTCAATATTATGTAATTAGATAAAACTAGGAAACTAGTGGATTTAGAGGAGTTAGCTTAATAATTTGCTGGGCTAAATTAGCTTAATACCTATCTGCATATACATGAACTACCTGGTGCCAGGCTGCCACATTTAGCCAACCGATAAAAAAAAAATTATAAAATGAAGAGTTAAAGGCGGCGTCCAGCAGTGGTTTTGGGGGGAAAGAAATTATTTTAAGGTCTTGAAGATCACTGAGTATCGATCAATTCTTTTAGAATCTTCTTAAGGGTGAATTAACATATTTTATATTTTGATGCATTTATTAATAATTTAGAGTATCTACACTGATGTTAATGAACTTAAATAAAACAAATTGAAAACTTACATTGAAAGTCTAAAAGTTTTAATTTGGGATTTTATTTGAAATTGAATTGAAAATTTCAATTAGATTATTAATTAAATTTTGGATAATGATTATAGCCATGTGATTTGAATATAATTTTAAGATTCTGTGATTTTTAGGATTAGTTATAGGAATTTAAATGATTTAAATAAGTTGCTTTAAAAAAAGATTTAAATAAGTTAAATGTAATAGTAGTGAGAATTTTAAGGAGATAAAATATGTTCTGATCCCAACTCATATTAGATTCAGTTTTTTTTTTTTTTTATTTGAAATGAGAGACTAGCTAAAATAATTTTTATTTTTTTAAAAGTGACTTTCATCAACTTGCATTATTTTGATGTAAAACTTTAGAAAGAATTCATCAAATTTGTTAAATTAAAAAAAGGGGGGAGGGCAGAGAGCTCTTATATGGTCCTTTATATATATATATGTGTGTGTGTGTGGGGATATATATATATATATATATATATATATATATATATATATATATATATATATATA
>CATIWR010030872.1:0-12307 GCA_949677035.1 Omphalea diandra | reverse complement strand
TATATATATATATATATATATATATATATATAATTAGTTTTACTACTTAGCTCTCTCAATTAATATATAGTAATAATAATAATTAAATTATTTATTAATTATAAATTAGTAGTAAATATTAAAAAATTTAATTTAACATTTAATGTGTGAGTTATTAGTTTTAATTTATTAAATTATCACTTATTTATTTTAATCTTGAATGATTATAAGTGAAAAGTGTAAAATTTATTTTATTTTAGTCTATAAAAATGTAAAAGTTAATTTTTAATAAATTGAAATAATTGAATACCCGAACCGAACTGAACCGGATCAAAAATTCGATACGATACCAATTCTCTATTTTTAAAATCTCCGAAATTGCAATTTGATTTTAAAGATTTTTAAATTTTCGAATTAGATCAAACCGTATTCACCTTATCGAAGATTATTACGCGATGAGGACCCAACGTCTTTGGAGTTATTTTTGTTCTTTAAAAAATAAATGATTATGTCTTTTTTTTTAAAAAAAAAAAAAGATAAACAAAAAACAAAATTTACAATGGCTCCACGAAAAACAAACTACTTGCAATGATAGATATGAAAATTTCGGTCAAGGGATCTAATAATATAGAAGTTTTGCTCAAAAGGTGTAATAAATTCTGTTATACTAATTCGAATATATATATTCTACTCTAATCTAAATCCAATTATGTCGCTAGACCTCTTTTTGTATATATATATATATGAATTAAAAGTAACACTTCGAAAAAATTAGTCTCTAAAAAATTTTAGTAAATTTAAAACTAAAACTTCATGGTAAATAAATATTTAAAATTTTATGAGTCACAATAGGATAATGTAAATAAATGCAATCCACATTATTTTGTAATTTTTAGTTTTAAAATATCAATATTGTGTCATTTAAAAATAATTTTGAAAATACAAAATTGAACTATTTTTTAGTCACAACTGGATTCAATTGGGCTGATATTCTCAATTGACTAAATAAAGATTTAATTTGGTCTTTTTCAGATATATCCTTCTAGTTGAAGGAACCAACATAAACTATAATACTGTTTTTATTAAATTCTTTTTGAAATTAATTATTATATCCTTGATTTTTAAAAAAAAAAAAAAAAAAAAAACAGAGAGGTCTGGTGACCGTCGGCAATACGTCTCTGATGCATTGTCGTAACCGAGACATTGATGTAAGGGGAAGATATTATTTGCCATAGAAGATCTTTTCGGTCGGGGACAAAATAATTATGAAAAATTCAGCTTCCATTGCTCTCTTAGTGGGTGTTTTTTTTTTTTTTTTTTAATGGATAATAAAATAAGTTAATTTATTATCAAAAATAAAAATAAAAATAAAGCTAGCAGAATTAAGCACGTGCATAATATATATATATATATATATATATATATATATATATATATATATATATATATATATTATCTTTAATTTTATTCGCTAAAAGTTTATCTTCTAATTTTATTATTAAAGAATCCTTGTACAAAATAGACTTTAATATAGAGAATATTTGAAAGGTATTTTATTTACATAAAATATTAATTTATTAATAATTTACTATATATTATTTAAATCGGACTTGAAATTCTAATAGGATCGTAACTCTAAACTTAATTCTTAAATGCACTATAAAATTTATTTAATTAATAATTTATAATATTTATAAACTTAATATGTAACTTTTAAAATTTTAAAACTAATAGGATTATGTTATTTTTTTAATTATATATTTTCTTCAAATTCAAAATTATATATATATATATATATATATATATATATATATATATAATATGACATTAAATATTTTCAGAATCTCTAAATCTAATAGAATCCTTAAATGCATGAGACTAAGTTATTTAATTAAAGTTATAATATAATAAAATTAATATGTTGTTCATATTAACTAATCTTCAAAATTATCTTAAGCTAATGTTTTTGTGATCGATCAAAAAATGACTAAAAATACTATTTATCAATTTTCTTTGATTGAAAGAAATAAATTAATGAATTAAGAAATAAAAAAAATTTACACTTCAGATTTAGTTTCACATTCAGTTTTATATAAGTAATTGACATTTACAATTAATTATTTATTAAAGATAAAAATTTAACATTTATAAAATTAATTTTTGATATCTAGGTAATTAAGATTTTAATGTAAAATTATTTAATTAAAAATAAAAATAAATAATTATACAATAAAATAACTAAAAAATGAGATTGAAAAATAATTTTTCATATATTATCTATCTTAAATAAATATTATTTACTTAATTATATATTTTTTATAAATATTTTATTTAATTAATATTTTTAAATATATTTTAAATAATATATTAAATTATAGCCATATAAAATACAAATGATGTAATAGTGTAGTGTTATTATTAATGACAAATGAGTTTTCAATTTAAAAAAAAAAATAATAAATGAGAACCACAACTACGATGTTGAGCGCTCACCACACGGTCGACCAATGCCAATAATGACAAAACCCAAAGCCACCCAACGTTGATTGTTTTCGAATGAGGATTATGATGCAACGGATGACCCAACGTTTTTCGAGTTATTTTTGTTCTTTCCGAACCAAATTATTATACCTTTCTTTCTTTCTTTCTTTTCTGTTTTTTTTATGATAAATACAAATTTCTAAGTTAAAATATACTTTTAAAAGTGTAAATATGATTTTTATTTTTTTAACCCAAAAAAAAAAAAAAAAAAAGATGGCTAGTATAGAGATCTATCAAGTTATTGAAGAAAAGTTAAGGCGTAAAACGGACTCGGACTTTGGAGGAACATGTGATAACCATCCCAATTAATATGGGCTATGCCCATATTGTTATGTGAATCAACCGATCCATGGATTGCATGGATGGCTTGGTCCAATGAAGCCCATAAAAATAGTTCGGCCCATTATGAGCATTCCTTGTTTAGCAAGACTTATAACTCCACTATTAAATTTGATGGTTCATTTTTAAATGAGAAGGTTAATCTTATTTGCACTAGGGCTCGGATATTATCTATCCACCCTGATAGAGGAGGCACCTACTCAGTATGTTGATCTATCAGCAAATTATTTTACTATCTTCACTTTGAGATATATCATATGAGTATCATTTATCTTAAGCAACGAAATGACTTTTATGACAAGAGGCTGGACTATCCTCTTATTTCTCTTCATCTTACAGATTCCTAGCTAGAACAAATTAGAACTTCCAAATTATCGGTGGATCAATGTTTTTGATATCTTCGATTTTTCTTTGATTCTAATTCATTCTTGTGCAAAACTTTTTCAATTATATTATTTTTATTGTAAAATCTCGAAATTGTGATTTATTTCATTTTAAATTTTTTATTTTATTTTATTTTGTTCGTGAATGAATAAAGAATAATTTGAAAAGCATGAATCTACAGTTACAAAATGTTTATTAATTAAATTCACAGTGTTAATCACTTAGATATATAATGCTTATTACATATGTAATCGCATTAATAATATTTATAATATGATATATATAATATCACTAGCAATTGCATCATTAATATCAAATAAATAATTCTCATAAAAATAAAACAATATTCATTATTTAATTTTAAAATATTCATCATTCAAAATTATTTATTAGTTGATTCTAAAATATTTATTATATTTTATATTTAATGTACATGTAAATTATATATATAAAACTAATACCAATTACATCATTAATAATAAATAAATAATTTTCATGAAAATCAAAATAGTATTCATTGGTTAAATTTAAGATATTCATCACTTAGAAAAAAAATAAACGAATGTTCATTGAGTGAAAAAGAGATAAAGTTGGAGAATGAGTAAAAAATGAAGATGAACCATTTAGTAAGCGAATAATTATATTTTGATTTTTGAATTTTTTTAAATAATTATTTTAAATGAGGCATTTTAAAAGTTATTTTTTCTCTAGCATGTGTGATATAATGCTCCATGATCCGAAATTTATAATATAAGGGCTGTTCACGTACCTTAAATGGGTTGGGTTTGTGCTTCAACTAAAGCGATCAGAGCCCAGCTTGTGTGGTGCCTCTAATGGGTTTCCAATCCAACCAGTGGAAAAGCTTGGCTGACTAATCTGGTCATGGCTTCTGACCACAACCAATTATTACTTTATAAATGCCCTTTCTGCTAATTATTTCACATAATCTTATTATTATTTGATTAACTAAAAAAAACATCTAACTAGAAATTCAATTTTACAATTAAAACATGAGAAATCCACTGAAGTTGTAAAAAAAAAAAAACAAAGTTTCACTGCCCAATTCCAATTCCATGAAAATGATCATATACATCAATATTTTTAAAATTAGATCAACCAATAATTTGGTCAGTTGATCAATTTGCAGCTTACTCAATTCAACTAGTTTGATTGATAGGATTTGATTAATTTAATAATAAATAAAATTTTAAAAATATTATTAAAATAACTTTAAAAATTAGAAAATGTTAAAAATACATAAATATATTCATAATGATTAAAAATAAAAAATAATATTGAAAACTAATTCGATCTGAAACAATCAAACTGATCAATCATTTGATTTTTGATTTAATCGATTTAACCGATCAGTCCTTACTCATTTTCAAAATATTGACATATACATTTCAAACTAAAATAAATCATTCTCTCAATCAAAATGCAAGCAGTGATTATTTTTGTGTTACAATTTCCCTCTCTCTAAGTTACTCTCAGCTTACTGTCTTTAATGCCACTCTCATGTTTGTCTACTTGTCATTAGACAGAGAGATTGTTTATGTAGTAGAAAAAAAAAATAGAGAATTGTCTTAAATCCACGAAGAAGAACAAGATAAAGATAAAGTAAGGATATTTAGAGTGATAAATAAGTTAAATTGACAATTTTTAGTTTCAATTTTAGAGAATAATCTCTAAAATTTGATAGAACTACTCACTATAACAAAACCAAAAACAAATATACAAAAAATAATAAAATAAAAAGTGTTTTAATGTATTTTTAGAAAATAGGGAATAGACTCATGTATTATAGTAAAATTCATGGAGATCTTACCCCACATAAGGTCATAATTATGAATGTTCACCAATTTGGACTACTCATGTAATCATTTTGGCAATTGGTACGTGATTCAATTCAATTATATAATAATATAATTAAAAAAATAAGAAAAATATAATAAACAGTAAAAAATTGAATACTTGAAACATCTAAAATTTAACAAAAAACTAAATTTTAATTAAATTATCGGTTCATCGATTTTTTTTCTAATTTTCTTTATGTTTTTATTATTTCAGTTTTAAACCTCTAATCAGATTAGTTTGCTAATTAATCCCAATTCGACTGCTAATCTGACCCCATTTTCAAAACACATATAATTACTCATTGCTCTTGCTCTTTGGCATGAATCACACTTGCAATTAGCTTTGGAATCTCATTCTCATTCCAATGGTCGGGTGAATATGCTTAAACCACTATAAGAGGGTAGCATTTATTCTTTCTTTTTTTCTTTGATTTGCGCCATAATAAGTTGATAGATTTTTCTATAATATTTCTTTCCTCAGTCGGTGTAATCAAGCTTTCCACTTCGAAGCTAATGGGAGTTACCTTATCATAGTAATATAAATGCCATCATAAAAGCAACAAATTAGAATAATTGCAATTATTCTAATATAAGCTTGTAAGCTTGCAATACTTTAATATATGGCTTATATAGTAGCGTTCATATAATACTATAACCTTTTTTTTTTTTCATGGTAAGTTTTGGAAGATGAGAATTGTTTAAGGTTTTATTTTATCAAATTAAAAATCAGTTTTAATTTTAATATAATTTTTCAAATAAAAATATTTAATAGCAGAAACTCAACAACAAGCTATTAGTTCTATGATTATTAAATAATTTATTTTAACAAAATCATATATTTAAACTAAATAAGTATTTTAATTATTAGTTTTATTGTTAACACACTCAATTAGCATATACTATTTATAATTACTACTCATAATAACAAATAATTATACTATTTATTAATTATTAGTTATAATTAATAGTAAACATTAATAATAATTTTTAATTTAATAAATAATATGTAAATTATTGGTTATTTTTTTTATAAAAAATTACATCAAATGATTAAAAGTGAGAAATTTAAAAATAAAATATGTATCATTAATAATTATTACTTGTAATGTTAATAACTAGTCTATTTATTTATTATTATTAAATTAGTAATAAATATCAATAATAATTTTCAATTCAATATTTACTATGTAAGTTGGTAGTTATTTTTTATTAAATTATTACTTATTTATTTTAATTTTCGAATGATTAAAAGTGAGCAAAGTAAAAATATTTAATTTGGTTCCTTAAAATTTAAAAATGAAATTTTAGTTTTAATAAATTAAAATAATTGTATACTCGAAGTGGCGCTGAACTAACCTTAGCCATTCTGAAAGAAACAAAAAAATTAAATTGAATAATCTTGAATTTACATAAAATAAGCTAAAAATTTAAAATGATATCGATTCTCTATTTTTAAAACGTTCAAGATTTTAATTTGATTTTGAAGATTTATAAATTCTCCACTTTAAAACCATCTTTACCCCTAATTTTGGCTTTTTTTTTTCAACTGAAATGATATAAATATCATTAATTTCGGCTTCTATTTGTTATTATTATTTAGATGCAATTTTATTTTAATAGAAAGCAGTATACAATATCTGCGAGTTTAATTAAAGTAAAAAAAAAGTAAGATTTTTTTTGTCCAAAAAAAAAATTGTAAGTAAGATTTGGTAGAGTTTTGGATTTATATACTCATGCATGATTGGTTACAATCTCTGATTCTGGTCAACTATCATAACATCATTAGGGCTTCATATCAAATAAATCATGCCAAAAAAAAAAGAAAAAGTACTATAATAATAAAATTTTCTTATTTTAATAATAAATTTGTTTATTTAACCTAAATTTTAAATTGTTTGAATTCAATTATTTGAAATGAATGTATAATAAATTGAAATGATTTTAGTTCTTTAAATATTCTTATTTAAAATATTTTAATTAGAATAAATTCTCTTAAAATTTTATGTCTTTTAATTTAATTTAGATTTCTTATCATATTCCTTCTTTTTTAAATAAAGACTTTTCAAATAAGAGAATCATTTTAATAAAATTTAAAATTTAAGTTTTCAAGAGATGCTAAAAAAATTAATAAGCTTGAAGAGAAAGTTGGTTATAATAAAATTTTAAAGTTTAATACATAATACACATACCAAGTGTCATACCTTAATAAGACTTGAGTCAAAGTACCTATTTTTCTTAGTATTTTTTTTTTCTAATAATTAGGTGATTTCATTAATAAATTCTACCAAACATATACTTAGGCAAGATCGGGAAAGATCACATTTATTAAATATGGTGTTTGAATTAACCAAATTTAAGTGATTATCAGCCTTTCATCAATGGAAGAACTCAGAATCATCAAGCTACGAAGAGTATAAGAGCATCAACACAATGTCATAACATGCAACTCGGTATCCAGATTTGGTACCCACCATTAAAATTCCTCATCTAGAATAATTTTTCTCCATTTGTCTTATAGTAATCTCATAGAAAATGCATTGCCAATACCAAGTACTTATAATTTGGCTCCTATTATACCTTCCACCGCTACCACGTTCATGGAAACAGAAATGGGATGCTTCAAAGAAAATGTTTATGGCAGTCCAACTCTCCAAAAACTGGCGAAGCAGCTCCAGTTTCTAAGTCCAACAAGTATGGCCATAGATTTAGAGAAACAGTTTGGTGACACAGCTGCTGCTGGCTCAAAGCTTGAGGTTATGGAGTCCGTAACAATGGAAAATGACTGTAGAAATTGGAGGATAAGGAGAGCAGCTGTCTTGATTTGCCTCTTCGAGGGCTATGAAAGCGAGCTTCGTGTTATTCTTACTAAGAGATCTATGAAGTTATCTTCTTATCCAGGTAATGAAACATATCGATCCATTATTAGCACATTAATAAAGTACATATTCCTGCCTTCGGGCTAATATCCAACGCATGCCTTGTATTATATAGGAGATCATGACTACAAGCACAGCACTTGAGAGGCTATCTCATAGTGCAGAAACCCAATATTATTACGCTTATAAAAGATAATATAATTTTTTTCATATGACCTGCCATAACTTGGACGTTTTGCTTGTTGTGAAAAGCAGGGGATGTAGCTTTACCGGGCGGTAAAATGGAAGATGGAGATGAAGATGATTCTGCAACAGCTTTAAGAGAAGCCATGGAAGAGATTGGCTTAGATCCTGGTCTTGTTCAAGTTGTTGCAAAATTAGAGCCTTTTATTTCTCAGGTAATATAAATAGGAGTCTGAAAGCTAAAATAAGTTAAACCATATAATCATTCTCAACCATTGGTAGTGATCGTTATTTGCAGGACCAACTGCGAGTTGTCCCTGTGGTAGGTCTACTTGCCAGGATAGAAGATTTCAAGCCTATGCTAAATATTGATGAAGTTGATGCTATTTTTAATGTCCCACTGGAGATGTTTCTGAAGGTAACTACACTCCGTACCTCTTTCTACGCCATTGAATTAGTATGCTGCTATATACAGTTTGTTTTGTTGTGCAGGAAGAAAACCATAGGTGCGAAGAGAAGGAATGGATGGAGTGGAAATACATTCTTCATCTGTTTGATTTTCCGTTGGGGAAAGAGATTTTCCAAATATGGGGTTTGACTGCCAGCATTCTTATTAAGGCAGCCTCAATCATCTACCAAAGATGTCCTTGTTTCGACCATCATCTTCCTGACTTCCAACAGCTACAAAAAGCTTTGAATCATGAAATACGCCAATCTACAAGCAAAAGTTGGGTGATTTAAAATTAATTTTGAGGTGGATATTAGAAGAATGAATTTTCATTTTATTATCTAAAATTATTATATTTCTATCTATTATCTTGTGTTCTATTACATTTTATTAAATATGTGATCATGAGTTTAAATTTGTCGAAATGTTGTAAAATGTAATTTCTCATGAATTTGTTAGGCCCAATAAGTACATAAAATTGCTTGAATTGATATGAGAAAAAGACATGTTGAGGAAGTCCAAGAACTATTAATGTGAATATACAAATTTCATATCTGAAAATTCAAACAAGAAAAAGCAAATATAAATTATCGAATTTACATTTCGTATACAAATGGAAATCATTAATAAGTTCTTTAAAGAAGTAAATCTATTCAAGTGAACAAGAAGATGATTCAATCGTGACTTGATATTAACTTAAGACACAATCTTCTTTAGATTTATAGAGAAGAAGATGGTGAATATGATTCTAAGATAATGTAGTTTAAACTTAAATCAAAAGATCAACAGAATTTTATCTTGTAGATAGAGAAAAATATAGATAAACTTGGAATGTCGCAGAAAAATAAAGAAGAGAGAATAATATTCCTATATATCTATACAAAGAGATTACACTTTATTTATAATAGAGCTATAAATCTGATAAAATGAAAGAAACATGGTGACCGTGATTAAGGGTCAACCAATATAAAAAAAGAAAAGTATATACACAACTAATTAGAAATAAATATATAACTAATCAAGAATATATTTGTCTGCAATTGGGAAGCTAATGATGCTAATTATACTGACATCTTCCCTCAAACTTAAGATGAGAACATGTTAGCCATTTGAAATTTGTCAGCAAGAGTACAAGTGAATTTTGCATACTGATTCTGAGAAGAGACAGGATGAAGATGAATACTACCTTAAAGAAGATGATGGTGAATAGTCTCCATATGTTTAGTGCGTTCATGATAGAAATTTGTATGACACTATGATTATCACAGTAAAGTGGAGTAGCAGATGAATTATTAATCCTCATATCATGAGAAAACAGTCGTAACCATAAAAGCTCAATGTAGTATCGACAAGGGCCGATACTCAGTTTCGGTACAGGAACGAAAGACAATTGTTTACTTCTTACTATGCCAAAATGTAAGAGAATCACCAGGAAAGAAATAATTTCTAATATTGAAGAGTCTATTGGTAGGATCTCCAGCTTAATCAGCATCAGAGTATGTAATCAAAAGGGGGGAAGAAAGAGTAGTGAAGTCTATGAAATAAAATGCTCGACATTAACAAATGGTGAAAAGCATAACAACACAGTGAGTAGTATGAGGAGCAAACGTGAACCGACGCATACTATAAATAACATAATATCTATATGAGTAACAGTAAGATACACAACTCTACCGACCAGTTAACGATATAGAGTGCGACACTAAGGGAAGTACCATTAGTGGCTAAAAAAGAGCATTAGGCTTAAGAAGAGTGTTAATATACTTCGTATTAATGAGTTATGAATGAGAAAGGTGATCAGTGGTATACTTAGCCTGAGATAGACGATATCTGGTTTAGTTAGATAAGATCCTGAGGCTTAAAAAATAATTCAGTGTAACAACAACATTAACTGCAAATTATAGCTAATAAGGGCATACTTAATGTCTAAAATGCCCTATAATTCATCACCAGTAATAATCATGTCATCCACTTAAGAGTAAAAGAAGAACGCAACATTGGGAAGTTTAGCGAATGAACAAGGCTTGATCATAAAAGCCATATTGAAACTAGACTCAGAAAATAGTATGACCATGCTTTTTACAGTAATTGCAAAAATCTTTTTTTGATGACTAAGAGAAATTTGAAGAAGCAGTAGATAAAGCTGGAGTAATAGGAGTGGCAAGAACAACATTAGGAGATAATAAAGATCAGTCATCTCAAAATATTCTCAGGTAAGTTTCCTCAATAAGCAAATCCTTGATTACAACTAGGATACAATGAAGTAAGAGTACGACAAATAGGTTCAAACTCATCCCTGAGAGTCATCAAAAAATGAGAAGCATGCTAGCGATCATGGAGCTTGACATAAGTAATAGTTGTAGAGGTACTATTTCATTCAGGATCACATTGTGCTAATTGATCTTGAAAAATTTGCAATTTAGAGACATGACTCTGAATGATTTGTTCAGACTACTACTTAATATGGTGAACATATGTATAGAGCTGAAATTGATGCACATCATCAGAAATAGAATAACAATCTAGCAACAAATTCCATACCTTTTAAAGAGAGTCCTATCTATGAAATTCTAAATTGATGCTTGTAATATATGTACTGCAAAATTAGATCAATATTTGATGATTTTTCCTTTCCAGTTTTCAATTTATTTATTATATTTATATTTTATGTCATTAATATATTTAATAGGTTTAGGAATCTTACCAGTTACAGGTCGTCGAAGAAGACGTCCTTTGAGAAAATTGCATATTTTCTAGCACTTTAAATCATAATTTGATCTATTAAAAGTGACAATGATGGAATAAGAGACATTGACAAAAAACACATAGTATATAAATTACGACATAGTATATAAATTACGAGAATACCTTAAAATTGATTTACTAAAAAAGTGGTGATTGATGCAAAAGTGTAACGATCACCAGCTAATGTGATATGTTGTGTGACAAAAAAAGGTGTGTCTGGCATATTTGGCAACCAACACAATACTAAAATATCATGAAAAAATCATCAAGCCTTTGTATGAGACTCTGATACCATGTTATAGCAAAAAAAAGAGGAAAAATTGAGAGAACAATAGTTTTATATGTCCATATAATAAGATTGTAAATTATTTATAATAGAGTTAGGAATACAATAAAAAAAAATTGGCAACCAAGATATGTAAAAAAAGGAAACATATATACAACTAATAAGGAATATATTAGTCTATAATTAGAGAGCCAATGATACTAATTATGCTAACACAGAGAATTTAAAGTCTTTCTTAAAAAAAAAAAAGGGTAAATGCTTAAGAGTCTTAAGGCACAAACTTTGCATAATTTAAAGTAGTTGCCATGTTAAATAAGTAGAGGCTCTCCTTTATTTATAGAGTTCCTTAGATGAGTTTTTCACTTGATCGACAAGGTTTAAGAGGTAAAATATTATTTATCTCTATTTTTTTTATCATTATAACAATTTAGTTGATCTATTTTATATGTGATAATTAGCTCTTGACACGTTATTAAAAAAATGAGGTTTGATCGCCATTATGTGTGGGTCTCAAACTAACAAATTTAATATTATTCAATTGATTGTAATTAATTAAATTAAATTAAATTATATTAAATAAATTAGATATTTAATTGATCAATAATATTATTAATTTAATTTAAATTTAATTTCAAATTTTACACACACACAGATATATATATATATATAT
>CATIWR010030854.1:0-25906 GCA_949677035.1 Omphalea diandra | reverse complement strand
GGCTTGTTGCTATATAATTTTTAGGTATACATAGTAGCTCAAACATTAAAATAAAGTATGTAATACTCCATATTTATTTAGTCTTATGTAATACTCCATATTTATTTAGTCTATGTAATACTTCATATTTATTTAGTCTATGTAATACTCCATATTTATTTAGTCTATGTAATACTCCATATTTATTTAGTCATTATATTAAAATATCTCTAAATCTCTCTTTTATAATTTTATATACTATTTATTGTATTCTCAATTATGTTCAATCACATAGAAACATAATTAGTTATCAAATGTGACACTTAATGATCTTTACCTTTTCTTAAATTTTTCCATTTTAATTTAATTGCTTTTTTGGATACGTCACATTAGACCAAATTATTTATGGTCACTGGCTACATTCCAGGATAATAAATAATTGAAACTTTAAAAAGTAGTCAAAAGCCAAAGGATATTAAGTTAAGATCCTTATGACCTCATGGATCTCACACAACTAAGAAGTGAGATCAATTCTTTTTTGGTCAAACAATACATATGGAATAAGACGTGTTATGGTATTATTCTACTTTTTGTATGGAGTATATGCCTCTATCATAAGGAAAATATTGTATAGGTAATAGTTTAAAGACACTCAATCTTTAAATTGAGTATACAACTTTTACTTTCTTTTAAATGCACACAACAAGACTTCCACCTCGTATATTAAGATAGATAAGGTGAATAGTGAGATTGTTCATCTTTGATGGCTAACTATATTTTTATGACCTCATCTTAATCCATTATCAAAGCAATAATGTTTTAATTTTATATTAATAAATTTAAATAGTTGTTGAAGAGAACAAATAATCGGTACTCACAATTAAAATACTATCAAAGTAGTCGTTAATACCCCCATCAATGATCATTGAAATATATTCCATGATCGTTGAGTCACTAATGGGCTTATCACTTCGCTTCAATGGTAGTTAGCTACTAATTCTTTTTTTAATAACAGCTGTTAAGATGTACCCAAGCTCATTGAAGAATCTTACAATAATAGTTAGTTTGCATGTAACAGTCATTGAGTAATGTCAATTTTTCAGAAACTTCACAACCTTATCTAGACGATTTGTCCCACCACCATGGATGGAGTTTCACACTCATTGTATCTTTCAACAATCATTGAGACATCCTCTACACTTATTATGACTTCAATTTGCGCCAGTCTTTTCAGTCTCAATCACAAGATTTTCACAACAGTCATTAAATGTATTTCCATGCTTGTTATTCTATCAATAGTCATTAAGGTATTTTTCACACTCATTGAAATTCTAAATACAAAGATACCTTCAAACATCATTGCACATTTGTCCACAGTTATTATTTCTTGGTTGACACGTGTTGGATGTTGTTTATGGTTATTGAGCTATGTTAATTTTTGTACAAAAGAGTGAGTCAACATTCTAAGACTTTTTTAATAGTCGTTGTCAACTTCTCAATGCTCGGTTTTGAACTTTAACGATCATTGGCTTGTGATAGGAGTCATTTTAATATATATTTTAAGGTTAAAAATTAGGAATTTTGTAATTTTTATGGTATTTTTATTTTAAAATAAGTTAATTTTTTTTGTCTTTTTTGTGTCGCATAAAAAATTCTCAAAAAATAAGTTAAATTACAGTTTTTAGCAGTGTTTCATGAGATATTACATGGTTCATGCATTGGACAATGCAGAGATGCAAAATTAACCAATTAGTAGAGCAAAATCACGAAAACAATTAAGTACATGAGCAGTTGCATGACTCATGCATCAGACCATAGAAGACGTCATATCCAATTTTTAAAAAGTAATTGTAGGATGCTTTTTCAGATAATAAATATCAATTGGGATAGAGATACTTGGGCCAAAAAAGAGCAGTTTTTTAGGAGAAAAAACTGGATCTACATGTATACCAAATAATTTTTTTTTTTGTGAAGATTAGAGGTATATTCTCTTAGGATTTTCATTATTTTTGTTAGGAATACTTTTCTTCTCAATTCAATGAATTTCTTTTTCTTTGTTTCTTTTTCTTTTTTTAGGATGATCAAATTCTTCAATTATAGGTATTATGGTGAAAACCAATATTTATTTCATGAATCTATGAAGTGATTTTTGCTTCAATTGTGTTGGATGTTTTGATTTAATATGTTTGAGCTTAATTGATCTTGTATGTATAAACGACCGCATATGTATAATGTTTGAGATTCTAGATGATGGAGCGATAGTGAAAGTCTAGAGTTAGTCCTAATATATTAAACTAGAAGATTGAGACCACGAGAGTATACTCGACTTCTAGAGATATTCAAAGATTATTGATGAATCTTAATGCATTGTTATGTGAATACGAGAGTATACATAATTGCAGTAATAATAGACTCAATTTTGTTTGAGAGAAATTATTGGATAAATTAAGAAAATTCATCTTCAAGCACAACCCAATATTAATTGAAACAATTTTTTTGATATATTTATGGAATGGTAGTGCGGTGTACTTAAATTTCCTAAAAGTCATTATCATATAGAGTTTTTTTTCATTTAAATTCAGTTTTATTTAATTTTTTTGTTTATTATTCTCTTTATTATTTTGATTGCTAGATACTAGAAAAGTTAAGTCTTTATTGGTACTTGTGTAAAATAATTCTCATGGGAATGTTATCTACTTATCATTGTATTACTTGAGTGATTTGTACACTTACAAAAGTTACTCACTCAATAGGTTGATTGACCATCGTTGTTAACAAACCTTGAATTCTATTTTTCACAAGCCTTAAGCTTTTGTAATAAGATAGTGAGCCTTTCTTTTCTTTTTCTTGTAAATATGAGATTTCTCATAATGTAAAAATCATTTTTTCAACCATAAGTTCTTGCATTTTATTTGAGGGATCTATAAGATCAATTTAAGAACATTTGTAAAACTATCAATCGATTTAACCCTTTATTTATAATCATCAAGATAAGAATTGAAAATTTAAAGATTCAATAAATTTCATAAATACATATAAGATTATAAAAAATCACTCATCTTATGTTTCTTTAGGTAACTCACCACTAATCAATCATACTTCTCAAAAGAAATATGAATATCTAATAACATCTAAAAAATTTCATTTATGGGTTCGAAAGTGTGAAAATAACAGATTGAAAATTCTTCAAAATTTTCATTTAGATAATATTAATTTTAGTTCAAGAAATAAATTTCATCCCAAAATTTAACCATAAATTTCTGTCACATTTTTTTTACATTCATGTACAATTTCATCAATTAACACCATGTAATTCATGAGATATGAATTAAGAAAAAATCAAGGTAATTTTTTTTTTATATCTTGAAACAGAAAAATTAATTCTCTCAAACAATGTTGTTAAAATCGAATTTTGACCGTACGATCTTACAAGTCAAAATCAAATGAACGATGCAACGGATACAGAAAATTGTTCTCCTTGTAAAATCGAGTGAAATTGCGCTTCAAAGAGGTAAAAATGGTTGAATCTCGATCTCATGTGCGAGTTTAACGAGTTTAGGCATCAAGCATATTGGGCTTTTGTTCCTACAGGTCTAGTAATTGTAATCGGCCTTTGAAGTGAAAAAACCAAAATTTTGTAACCTAGCCCATATGCCTTACGCAAAAACGGTGAGTTTTTGAGAAAAAGCAAAGGACAAAAACAACTCCTCTTTCTTCATTCCTCTGTTGCAGATTTCGTTGTAAGGATTTGGGTTCACCTTCATCTTAGAAATTCTTCTCCTCTACTCTGCTCGTGCTCGCCTCCATTTTGCTACATTTTGCCTGCGCTGCTGCTGCTGGCGTTGCTCTCCTACTACACTGCTGGTGCTGCTCGCCACTAATTCTGGAGCTGCTGCTTGCTTCTCTATGCCCCGAGTCAAGGAAGCAATTGGGTTGGGTTATTTACGTTCAAAAGGTGGGTAACGTAGATGATGCTGGTAATCTTTTTGTTTGCTGCAATTGGTTTTGATTGGGTACCATAGCAATTGGGTTCTTGTTGTTTGTTTCAATTTCGGGATTTGCCCTCTTCTTCTCATGTTAGGTCTGTTTGGATCGCTCTTCCGAAAATGCAAAACAAGGAATTCAAAGTTTTGGTTTTTCTTTTTGGAATAATTTGAATTTACTTAAAGGGTATCTAATTTTTATGAATTTATGTAGTTATCTAGCTAATAAGAACCAAACTGGTATTCTTATTAACCTCATTCATATATATATATATATATATATATATATATATATATATATATATATTTCCTGCCAAATGCCTTGTGTTGTGCTTCTTGTGAGTTTTTTACTGGGTTTTTCATATCATTACTTCTTTTGATTCTCATTGTTCAAACACTTGTTTCCGTGATGGCAAAGTGTTTGGATATTGGGTTGGGTCAATGAGGTGACTTAGAAACTGTGTCACCTATCTGCAATTTCCGTTTTGGAATTGAAGATATCCATAAACAAACACTGTCTGAGATCCTTTCACTAAAAATATCCTGCCAGGTTATAATCTCAATATTTGATGGATTGAAATTTTGGATGATTGAAATTTTGGGTGACTGAAATGGATTCAATATCCATTTTATTTTTGATGTTAAAGTGACTGAAATTTTATTTTTGAAGCTAAACTGACTGAAATTTTGATACTAAAGTGACTGAAATGCATTGAATCTCTGTTTTGGGTGACTGAAATTTTATTTTTGATGCTAAAGTGACTGAATTAGGCTCAATGTCCATTTTGTTTTTTATGCAAAAGTGACTCAAATTTTATTTTTTATGCTAAAATGACTGGAATTTTGATTTTAAAGTGACTTAAATGTATTAAATATTTATTTTGGGTGACTGAAATTTAGTTTTTGATGCTAAAGTAACTGAAAATGCATTTAACATCCATTTTATTTTTTATGTTAAAGTGCTGAAATTTTATTTTTGATTCTAAAATGACTGAAATTTTGATGTTAAAGTGACTGAAATGCATTTAATATCTATTTTGGGCTACTGAAATTTTGTTTTTGATGCTAAAGTGACTGAACTATTTTCGTGTTTTTATTCTTTTTACAGTGTTTGAATTCAAAATGTCTACTTCTAATTCTTCAAAGGCTATGGCTAAAAAAAAAGCTATTGGAAATCAATGCAATATGGTATTGATGTAAAAAAAAAAAAAAAAAACTCAAGAAGAGTTAAATGTAAATTTTGTGATAAAATTTTCAATGGAAGCGTTTTTCGATTCAAGAATCATTTAGCTTGTACTCAAAAAGATGTAGAACCTTGTAGAATTATACAAAATGATGTGAAGAAACAAATGATTACTATTTTGATAAAAAAAATGCATAGTTAATAGAGAAAAAAAGAAAGCAAAATTCATAATGTCGGTGATTCGGGAGATTATGACAATGAGGTACAAGAAGTTATGTTAAAGCATAAGGGGAAAGAGTACTATAGATTTTTTTGTGAAAAAAGGAAACATTGTGTCTGGAAGCACTTAAACAACCATCAATCAGTAGATGAAAAAGGAATTGAGAAAAGAAGTATGTCAACAAATCGCTCATTTTTTCTACATTTGTGTAATTCTTTTTAAATGTGTGAAGAATCTTGAATTTGCAAAAATGATTGAATTGAATGAAAAATATAGTTATGGATTGAAACCTTCTTCTTACCATGAAATTAGCGAGAAGTATTTAAAGAAGGAAGTAGTTGTGACTATGGAATTACTTGAGAAATATAAAGTTGAATGGAAAAAATCTGGTTGCACTATCATATCAGATGGATGGACAGATAAAAAGAGACATTCTGTTTGCAATTTTTTAGTGAATAGTTTGAAGAGAACAATTTTCTTAACATCAATTGATACATCTGATATCTCTAAAACTGCTGAAAAAGTTTTTGAGATGTTGGATGATATTATAGAGAAAGTTGAAGAGGAGAATGTTATTTAAGTGGTCATAAATAATGTTGTTAATTACAAAGCAATAGGGAAGAAGCTAATGGAGAAAAGAAAGAGGCTTTATTAGGCTCCTTGTGTTGTTCACTGCATTGATTTGATCCTAGAGGACTCTGAGAAGAAGCTAAAGGTCCATAATGCGACAATCTCAAAAGCACGAAGAATAACAACTTATATTTATTCAAGGATCCTTCTAATTTCCATGATGAGACACTTCACAAAGAAAAAGGATTTGATTAGATTTGGTGTCACTCGCTTTGCTACTGCTTATTTGACTTTAAAATTTCTAAGTGAACACAAAGCTGGATTAATGACAATGTTTACTTCTAAGTCATGGAAGTCTAGTAGATTTGTCTCTTCAAATGATGGAAACGAGTTCAACAAATGGTCCTAGATAGTAGATGTTGGAAAAATGTGGTTACTTGTCTTAAAGCAGCATATTCTCTCATTAAAGTGCTTTGATTGGTGGATTCAGATAAAACACCAGCTATGAGTTTCATTTATGAAGAAATGACTTGTGCTGTAGAGAAAATTAAGGACAATTTTAACAATGTTTAAAAAAAAAGTAAGTATTTAGCTTTTAAATTCCTTACTTTATTTTTTGCAATCATTCATCATTCTTTTAAATTTATGTTGCATAACAAATATTAATTATGCTATCTCTTTTTCTTTTTCTAGTTTTGAAGATATTTTGAGAATTGTTGATGAGAGATGGGAACTTCAGCTCCATAAACCATTACATGGTGCAGTTTTCTACTTAAATCCTAGATACCATTATAGTATCAATTTCAAGTCAATGCTAAGATTAAAATTAGATTGTATAGAAAGATGTAAGGTGAACATGCAACTTGAGTGCTTAAAGGATGCAAAAGACTTATTTGGGATTGAGACTGTCAAGCTAGCAAGGGACAAAAAAGCACTAGCAAAATGATGGAATTCTTATGGAGATAAGTTTCCTAAGCTGCAAAATTTGTTATCCGAGCATTAAACTCGACTTTTAATTCTTCTGGATGTGAGAGAAATTAGAATGCATTCAAATAAATAATAAATAAAATTTTTTATTCTTTTTTTCTCTCTTTCTTTATTTGCTATTTGTTAAGATTGCTTACAAAAATTTATATGAATTGCTTACAAAAGTTTATATGAATTTGACTTATTATATAGATTTACACTAAAAGAAGAAATCATTTGCATCAAAAGAAAATGAATGACTTGGTATTTATAATGTACAATTTTAAGTTGAAGGATTGACAAACTAAAAGAGATAATAATCATTTATGTGACTTTGAAAATTTATTTGATGATGAATGGACAACTGAGGAACATAATCTTGACGTTTCAGGAAACCAATATTGGTTAGGTGTTTTGGATGGTGCAATAGGAGAAGATGAAAATGATAATTTGGAAATTCATGAAGGTGGAGATGACGCTAATATTGCTAGTGATGAAAATGAACAATCATTGGAGACTTCAATGGATGTGAAATTAATTACCAATGATGTCATTGTTAATGATAATATTTGTGAAAATACTAATGATGAGTCGTTTGGTGATAATGAACTTGAAGATGATGGTATGAAAATAAAAATGATGGTGATGCAGATGAAGAAGTTGATTTCAATAAGAATGTTAATAACTTTTTTAAAATATTATATTTCATTTCATTTAGCATTTATTTATATGTTTTGTATTATTAACTTAAATGTGTGACAAATTTGAACTAATTTCTTTTATGTCTTTTAATGTTATATGGAACATCTTTATGAATATATTCTCTTATGATCTTTTTAATATAGTTTTATGTGTATTAAATTTGTAAAATATCTTATTTGTATTTTTATATATATAGAATTTAATTTGTATAAAAATTTATTTATATTTTTATATATGTATTATTAGATTTTAAAATGTAATTTGTTATGTTGTAAAATCTGATTTTACGATTCCGATTTTAGGGTAGAAAAACGAGTTTGACAATCTTGATCTCAAAAACATATTGTAATCTGTACTTTCATACCAGGATATAATTTGGCATGCTCTAATGCCAATAAAGAAATTCTTAAACGAATGAAGAAACTTATCTTTTGGATTGTTGCCCGATTATCCATTGGATCTTGAATTAATCATTGGCCATTGTACAATTTCACAAAATTGGAAATTGTTCATCTTCACAATTGCAAAAAATTGATTTCTTTTTATGCAACTCATGCATATTTTTGTTATGTGCATGTTCTATGTATGTTTTTTACATTTAATAAAACAATTGTTTGTATAACTTCTTTTCTGGAAGCCACAATATCTTTCATTAACAACTATTTATAGACAATTATTTAGTTTATGAATTAGGCTCATTACGGGTAGACTCATCCCATAAATCCAACATATACTCCTCTCTCTCAAAAAGATTATCACCTACAATTTTTCACATTATTTAAGAAATTACATTTAATACTTTGTCAACTCACAATTTACAGCATATTTTCCATTTATACATGGAAAACTATAACCAAAGTTGTTTTTCTAAAGATGGAAGAAGAATAAACAACAGTATTTGTAAAGCCTTAGACAAGAGAGAGTTTTAGAAACTTATAGTGTTTAATAGGCAATGTCTATTAGTAAGAGTTTTCTGCCTCTTCATACAAACTGAAGTCCACTAATATAAGAGGAGAAAAACAAACATACTTAGCTGACACATTTATCTTACAACTGGCTAAAGTATAAAACAAACAAAGCAGAAAGCAGAAACATCATTATCTATATTTCTATTGTCCCTCACTTATGGATGGGTTAACGTGAGGGTAACATATTCATATTCCTATAGTCTGAGTCATAATTGTCAATGAACTTCTTTTCAGGAGTTTGTATTGCCTCGTGTTTGAGATGGTAATACATACACTTCATATTGGTCCTGGGAATTTGGATGAGGTATGTAGTCCTTTGCTGTCAAATCACTTTATAAACATTTGGATCTTGGTGACTTACTCCACTTGTTGCTATCCCTCAAAAGACTTTAACGGTTTCCAACTGACAGAGTGTCCCAAGGAACATCTTCTACTATAGGGAGTCATATTTCTTTAGGAGTCATTTTATTCTATCCACACATGTATCTTTCAAAATCTTTAAATTGCTCATGGTAGCCCAAAGCATCAATCCAAAGAGAAATTTGATTTTCCTTATAGACATGAAAATAGGCCATAGGACATAGTGAAGTTCCTGAAGCTCCAACTATGCAAGGACGATGAAAAGTATGTACTAACCTTTTGAGATAAGCTGTTTGTGGTTCACAATACCAGTACTTAGCCTGAGATGAGGCAATCCACATGTTCAGAGATTGGAACCATTTTAGGAAAGTAACCAGATGATGATTCTTCTTTAAACCACTTTGACTTCTGAAAAATATGACCATAAATGATAAGAATTAATTTTTATAACTATGATATATAAAT
Source organism: Omphalea diandra (assembly GCA_949677035.1). Lineage (NCBI taxonomy): Eukaryota > Viridiplantae > Streptophyta > Magnoliopsida > Malpighiales > Euphorbiaceae > Omphalea > Omphalea diandra. The sequence continues at coordinate 16,510 of CATIWR010030854.1, read as the reverse complement.
GATAGAAATACCATAGGAAAGTCAGAAACTCTTTTGGTCATATCTATGATCTTTCATTAGCAGTTGAGAAGTTTAGGAAATTATAGACCTTGAGAAATGGGTATTTTGGATGAAATCCGAGATTGTCAAGGCATGTAGGTCCATAAAGTCTTATCAATAGGGACAAGTAGACAAACAATTGTTCTTTTACTATTTAAGACATTTTTGTATAGGTGGTTGGAATTTTATCTTCTGGAGGAATTCCAGCTTTCAAGTAAGGTTATAGAGGTGGGGAGGATGAGGATGTCATGCAGATCAAAGAAAAATCCTTTCTTTATGGAGTAAGGAAATTATTGCAGGTCTGGATAAGAAATCAAAGATGATTTTCTTATCCCCTTTATATGTTCAATGTCAAAACTATACTTGTTAAACCAATCATTCCAATGAAGTAGTTAAGAATGTAACACATTCTTGCTCTTGAATTCAAACATCTTTGGAAAAGAAGAACAGTCCATAAAAATCATGAACTGATGTCAAATCAGATGAAATTTAAATTTTTTTATGTCATTTTTTCCTAGTAAAATTTCTTTGAAAGTTGAATGGTAATGAACCTCGAAATCTTTGAATTTTCCATTAACATGTGCACAGATTCTCGTTTGATTGTCTTTTTCTTTAAGGAGTATTGCACCCCAATAGTAATCACTTATATTACTCTGTAGTATTCTTTTTCATTTTGATGGAATCTATGGTGGTGAAAAATTTTGCATCTAAGCTTTTAAGATTTTAATAGCTTCCGTCTTACTAGCATTCCACTTAGGAGGATTCTTTTTCGACATCTGTCTTAGTGGAGTTGCTTTCTTTGTGAAATGGGGAACGAAGTCCCTTAAATAATTTACAATTTCCAAAAATTGTTGAATCTGCTTTTGATTGAGATCTTTGTCTGAAAACTTTAATAACTCAGCTCTAATGTGTGGTCTCAATTTGTACTGACTGTCTTTAACATCATTCCCATAAATTCTATCTCCTCTTTTACAATGTGCATTTTAGTGAAAGATAACATGACTCCAAACTTCTTTGTTAGCTTCATGAATTGAGATAAAATCATCTGGTGAGAGTCCTTATCCTTTGAGAAAAGTAATACATCATTGATGTAAATCAAGGAACTGTGAAAGATAAGCTTATATATCTTTATCATTGCTTTTTGGAATAATGATGGAGCAACCTTGAGTGACATGATCGTCCATGATAATGTCGGTTAGGAATGCTAAAAGCAATTTTTGGATGATCTTCTAGTCTAATTTCCAATTGATAAAATCCTATTCTGAGACCAAATTTTGAAAAATATTTTTCTACAATGTAAAAATAGTGAGAAAACCTTAGGGAGAGGAAATTTATCATCCTTTAAAAAATGATTTAAAGGTTGATAATCTATCACAAGTCACTTTTTCTCATGAATCTGTTCAGATATTTTATTCACATAGAAAGCTTGACATTCTCAGTCTAATTTTGTAGGTTCAATAATTCCTTGGGCCAGTAATTGAGAACACTTTTGATAGGCCAGGGCTAGATCATCAGGGCTCATTCCTGGATGGGCAGATTTTATTAGGTTGAAAGGTAAGGTTATGAAGAAATCTAGGTTGGTACAAAATGGGCTTGGATGTTTTGAAAGAAATTTTGTATGGAAACTAGCACAATGGGTTTGAAGGTCTTGTTGGATATTTGCGAAAGCTGGAGATATTTGGGCCGAAAGTTTTTGGGCCATAAACAATGAGTTGACTATGGTATAGGGTTGGAAATAGTTTTTGAACTTGAGTCCTTTTAGAAGTATCCTGAGTTTAGCAAGCTTTCAATAAAGATAAAATCCAACAACTAAGTCTTTATCTGGAAGAGTCGAGCTAAGCAATTTGGTATGGCTTTGACAGCTAGGCAAGAACTGAATAATAATGGGCTTCACAATGATCAGACTTGTGTGAATGACTTCTCCATTTGTAACTCTAAAATACTTCTTATGAGGTTTCCAAAATCTTGAAGCAAGAACTTTTGGATTAAGCATTGATAAATGGGCTCTAGTGTCTACGAATGCTACTGCCTTTATGGGTTTTGAAATTCTTTTTGGCAGAATATGAAAAAATGCTAAAGGGATAGGATGTGTTTCCTTGACCTCTAACTGATCTGCAACCTCCACAGGATAATTAGAAAGAGGATCATAGCATTGCATAGTGGCATTAAATTAATGAAATGAAAATGACCATCAAACTCCAGTTCTTCATCTTAGGATGAATAATCTAGGATGACAAAGACAGTATCTAGTGAAACTTCTTCATCTACAAAGAACAAGGACTCTATATCTGCTAGGGGTGAGCAAAATCGAACCGAAACAGAAAAATCGAATCGAACCAAGTGAATTAGGTTTATTCGGTTCGGTTCGATTTAAAAAATAGAAAAATTCGGTTTTTAATTTCGGTTCGGTTTAAAATTTGAAAAACTGAATAAACCGAATAGACCAAATAAATCGAATTTGTGGGATTTTTTAATTTTTCTTTTAATTTGAGTTTAAAAAACTAAAAATAAATTATTTTATATAAGATAAAAAAAGCCCAACAGCCCATTGAGCCCAAAACCAAAAATCGAACCGAACCAAACCGATTTTTTTGGTTCAGTTTACTTTAGTTTATCTTAAATTTCGGTTCAGTTCGGTTTGAATTTAAACTAAATTCGGTCTATTCGGTTTTCATAATTTCGGTTCGGTTTGAACTGAACCGACCAAATGCTCAGCCCTAATATCTGCATCTTCTAAGTCCACTGTTGTAGATATTTGGATTTGTTGCATCATCTCGATTGTTTATCTAGGCTTGTTAGGACAACTTTTTGCAAAATGTCCCTTCTTTCTACACAGATAACATCTATCTGATTAGTTCTTTCCCTTATATTTTTTTCTTCTTAAAGAATCTCCATTTCTTCTTTAAGGATGACCACTTTGATCCATTCATCTTAAAATAGTGCTTTTTCTTTTTAAAAAGATAATAGCAATCTTTTGAAATGCCATTGCATTTGATAAACAAATCTAACCTTTTGCACAATCTTTTAAAGGATGATCTTTCTATTTGCTCAACATTTGATTGATGACCTTCCTTTGTTTACATAATCTTTTCAATCCCTGTATCATTAACTAGTACATTTCTTTAAAAGATAAATCATTCGCTGATTTATCATTTTGTTGAATGATCTATTGCATTGATGAAGCTAACAGGTTAGGAAGCAAAGTGATGAAGGCCTGGTTTAAATCTAGATTTGCCTAACCACTTAACTAATGGTATCATCTTAACATTCTTGGTAATAAAGGTCTAGATCCATTTTTAGTAATGAGTAAAACTTCATGTTGAAAAATGTTTTCCAAGTTTTATCATTGAAGTCTTGAGGCCTTCCAACAAACTCATTATAAAAACTACCTAAGAATTTTGAAACTCCTAGACATTGCACAAACCATAATTTTGCATACTCATCACAAGCCATATACAAATCTTGCATCTTTCCCATCAGTCTTGTATAAACTCCTCTAAGACTGATTGAAGATTAACATTTGGCTTTCTCATCTGAGTATTTATCCAAACTCTGAATTCTTGGAATCTATCTCTATAGCCATTTGGACCAATATCATTTAATGTGTACTAGGGTCCACCGTTAGGGGGGATAATGCTTTGGAGCTGATGGAGAACTTGTATCCAATTTTCAGTGGAAGGATCAACAATGCAAGGAGAATCATTTGTGGATCCTTCTGTTCGAGTCTTAGCCATAAATTGATTTGGAATTCATCCTTCCACTTCTTCAAATGATTTAGTTTTAGCTTCTTCTAAGGACTCAAAATCATATGATCTTGAAGAATATTCCTTGGTATGAGAGTTTACCATTAAAAAGGACGGAATAAAAGTGGTAGCTTTTCTAGGTAGGAGGTAATTGAGTTCATCATCAAGGCTTTTGGTGGTTCATCTTTTTTGTGTGAAGGTTTCTCAATAGATTCAGTGGAAGAGATCATTTGCATAGAGGTATCTTGAGTTTTGGAGGGTTTTGGTTCAGAGTTCATGGAGAACTTTCCCGCTCTTAATTTTTTTTATGGAAAAAGTCAGTAGAGAGTCTAAAGTGTTTAAGCATTGCAGTAATAGGTGTGTATACTATAGGAGGTTTTGGAGTATATGGTGAGGTATAGGTATTTCAAAAGGGTCATAAAAGGTTGATTTTGAATGGGTTAGTTGGGCTGGCTGGTTTTTGATATCTCTTTCAATTTTTTTTAGTTGATCCTTTAGTCTCTGAATCTTCGCTACTTTTCTTCTGATTTCATTAATCTGGGTTCTTTGATCAATCATTTTCATTATACCTTTAATTAAATTTAATGAGAAAATAAAAGTGTTTTACTACTTTAGTAATTAATAAGTGTAAATTAGAAAAATTAGTTATAATTAATAAAAGTGAACATATGTTTTAGACCATAAAAAAAAAAAAAGGAATGGTAAAGAATCTTTTTGAAACGAAAGGAATGTTCTTGTGTTTAATATGTCAGACTAATGTATACTTCGATTGAAATTAATTGAAGTGTATGTTTAAAATTCTTCTCTAAAGAGCAAAAGGGTAGTCAGCTGATAAACTCCCATTTCGTCCACAATATGATTCAGATGTGGGACTCAATTGAGCGATCACCAATTCCTAAGACAGGAGAAGAATAATGAAAAGAACTAGTATTCATTCTCAATTAACCTTCAAAATGGGATTTGATTGCGAGTATTATTTGTTGAAGACCTATATCACGACAAAAGATCGTCATTTTACATTGCAGATAAGAAACTAAAATATTTACTTCCGTTTTATTTCCATTCCATTTTACTTTTTAAGTATATGAGCTGTGAATTCATACTTACACCTGTCTCTTCTTTAACTTTTCTGACTGCAACTGCACAAGTATCCTCGCCCTGTGGATGGAACATTTGAAATCATGATAAACAGGGACATAAAGACAACTCCACACGCATTATACTCTGTGCAATCACCTCATTGACTACCCCAGTTGGCAATTGCCAAACACCAGAACCTTTAAATCCACCATGCTTCTCCTTGACAACAAGCACCTAAGGAATAAAAAGAATTTAACTTCAAACTTCAAGAGTCTATCAAAAAGCTACTACTACTGGTGGTAACTTCATTAATTATTACAGCATAATTACTAACATGAACAACAGAATTTGGTCGAACATCTAAAAATAATAATAATTAAGTGTTTGTTACCCTGTTCAATTTTGTTTGGAAAGAAAGATATTAGTCTATAATTGCAAAAAACAAAATGTGTATGCATTGTTGAATCCAGTCAAAGACAATGACATTGATTGTCTTACATTACGCTACATGTCACAAGACACTTTAAATAGAATTTAGACTTAAATGATGGTAACCATTGACTACCTCTCTGTTACTATTCATTACGAAAGCCCCAATTCCCACTCAATGTGAAGCATTCTCTAGAAGAGTATCAGGAGTTTTAGTTATCCAAGATACCAGCATCAAGTAGTCAGTTTCAGCATGATGATACCTGAATCCTTCCTGCACAATTATAATTGACAGAACAATATTAGAAGAGAAAAGAGATCGATTAAAACAGTACTAGTAATTACCAAATACACAATTTCCATTTTTTTCTTGTTTTCATTCTAGCCAGATGTTCTATGTCAACTGTGAATTGTACATACTATCAAGATTGTATTTACCTGAACCACCGCTTCAACAAGATTAGCAAGTTTGATGGGTAATTTTACCCAAGCACACTTCTTCCCCTGCAAATTTCGAGAAAATATTTAAAAGTAAAATTATGTTAGATTGATAGAGCTTAGGTTACAGCATCATCAAAATGGGTGTAGGGCAAAGACATGGAATTCAAAGAAGTACTTGTTGCCTCCAATTTGATATGGAAGCTTTAAGTAAAGGAACAAAAACTTTACAGTCCATAGGCTGCTTCATGTCCACAATAACTCCTCCGTACAAATCTTTTACTGCACTGAGCAATCCAATCTGCTGAACTACTCTATTTTTAGGTTCCATCTGCTCCTTAATGGTCAATGATGCTGTTAAATCTGAAAAAATATTGTTCAAGATTGAATTACCGTCACTGCAACTTGAAGGAATGAGAAAATAGCAGCTAATAACTTAATGAACACCAAACCAAATCAACTATTTATAATTATTAAGGACCCTTTTTCGGTCTTTCACATTTCTATCAAGACTTGATTTTGGAGTCCTAGGATAGTTCATACCCAGATGTTAACAAACAGAAATCTGGAATGATGTTACTTAAGGTCATACAGATTACTTTTAAGGTATTTGTCAAATGTGAAGAGTCCAGAAATTTTCGGCTGTCTGATTGTATGAAAGTCAAGAAGATTGATTCAGTAAAACTCTCGTAGTATAGGCTAGAAAGTGCCTACTGTATTCGCTTAGGCAAATTATTCAATACTTTTGAAACACTTGAAAATAGCACCCCCTCTCTCACAAAGTCACGGGATCCAATCTCCGCATTTTCAAGTGGACCCTATGCGATTGTGAGTGCAAGGAGCACTATTTTCAAGTGTTCCAGGTGCATGGAATAATCTACCATTCGCTTAAAGGTTTTTCAAAGCAAGACTGTGTGCCCAACTTTAAACCTTTTATTGTTTGATCCAGAGGCTAAAGACAGACTTTGCATGTATAGGAAATCTTTTGAAAGGTTGTCAATAATGTATAGTGAAACTGTTGCGTTTCCTACTACTAGAAAGTAAGACTTTCCTTATGCAACCATTTCGACATTATAAATCATTACACTTTGCTGAATATACATTAAAATCTAAGCACAGAAGTGCAATTATATGTATAAACTTAAACCACAACATCTCTAGTATTAAAATATAAGGCAAGTTAACAAAATGAATTATTTCATAAAGTCATCATCCACAAAAAAACTACAAGTGCTAAGTGGTAGAAATCATGAAAAATGCAAACAATCAAGAGTTAATAATTTCAACTCATCAAAATAGTAATTGTAATGTATTTTAGGAAAAGCAAAGGGATCTTACTTCTCATCGTGGAGAGCAAGAGGAAGGCTAGAAGAGGTGTGCCTGAATTTAGTCCAATCATCCATTTCCATTTGCTTTTTTTTATCAAATAGGAGAATGTTGCAGTAAGAAAGGAAGAGAATAAGAGTAAAAGAAGATTTGGGTTATAGGTTTTGTGATGTTGCACTGTCAAGAGGCAATGTAAAGATATCCAAATTATTAACTCTTTTCCTACATAATGCAAACAAAATCATATTTCCAACTTCATGATACTCAAAAAAATGCCAATTTTCCTATTAAAACAACCAAAACATTCTGATACAAGCCAACAAGAATACAACACAAATTTGGAGGTGAGATGCTTGGTTTTGCTCAAAATTGGTAAATATAGACCTGAATGAGCTGGAATGGTATCAATTTCACAATGACGGCTCTTTGACCTTAAATGAAAGTACGGGTACCACAATATCCAATGATATTGTGATTATATTTCCTTTCCAGAATAACAAATCAAACACGCATTTACCTAGTGGGTGGTTCAAATCTAATTTTATTTGTAAATGAATTTCTTATAGAATTCATTTGCAATTGAATTTCTATACTTAATATACTACAAAATAATAATAGAATTCATTTCAAATGAAATGAATTTTGTGTTTGGTTTAAGTATATAATTGAACAAAACATCTCATTTTACAAAAATATCTGTGTGTTATTTTCTTTAAATGTTTACTGATATTTTTTTTAAAAAAAAAAGAGTGAAGAGAGAGATTAGAGAAAAAAGAAATAGGAGAAAGAAAAGTACAAAAAAAAAAAAGAAAAACACTTTTAACTAAGAATGTTCTTGTCAGAATTAAAAAAAAAATTCACAACTTAGAATTCATTTGAAATTTCTATCACATTTGATAGAATTTAATTTAGTTATATTTAATTTCATTGATTTAATGAAAAATAATTTTAAATAAAATTTCACTTATATCAAATACATAAAATGTTAATTTACAAATGATTTGTATAAAAACTACAGAAGTCACTTATATCAAACACAGCCTTACTATCTACAAGTGCCAACCACTGGACTGAGCAAGAATCCTCAAAAAGACTATTTAATAGTAATTATTTTTATTTAGACACTTGATTGAACAAAAAAAAAATATTTAGACATTAAAATTAAAAAATTAAAAATATAGACACAAAATTTGTAATTATCTCTTGATTTTTTACAAAGCAGCAAATAACTCCAACCAAGGTTGTTTTTTTTTTTTTTTTGGAGAAAGAGTCAATTATTATTCAATTTATATGTATTTAATTAATTTTTAAACACACTCAAACTTTGTTTGAAATTCAAACAAGTTTAAAAAAATTGTTCAAACTTTAACTTAATTATATTCACCAGACTTTAATGAGTTCATAAATAATTTAAAATTTTTAAAACTGATTTTATTTTAGTTTATTAAAAAATTTAATAGAATTTTTTTTAAAAGAGAAAGTTTAGAAACTTAGGTGGTGTTTAGTAAAATTAAAAATTTAAAAGGTGAATTTAAGCACTAAATAACTTAAATACTGAAAGTTTTTAATTGTACAGTTATTTAGTATGAACTGAAAATTAAAAACTGAATCTAATTAATCTATTTGATTATTATAATTATTGAAAAGATATTAAATCAATTTTATTTTTAGAGGAGAATTTATTGATTTATTAATGATATATAAGTTATATTAATAAAAATATTTTAGTATTTATTGGCTAAGCACGTTAAGTGATAATTTTTAAATTAAAAATTTTGACTTATTATTTTAAAAGAATTCTAATTAAACTAAATTTTTTTAGTAATTGATAAATAAAATTATCAAATAAATTTAAAAATAAATACTTAAATTTTAAATTTTAGTGTTGAATTGTGTTATCAAACAAATCCTTAGATAAATTACAGGTTCACATATTATCAAAAATTACATCAAAACGGTAGTATCTACTCGTTTAACCTCATAAAAAATGTAAGAATCTTATATTATAACATTGGTTTTTTTTTTCTTTTCAATTTGTTTTAGTATCATGAATGTTTTATATCTTCAAATTTAAATATGCATTTTTATACATTTAATAGATATGATGGCATAAATAATTTAAAATAAATTTTTATAATATTTATTTTTATATGAATTTTGAAATTTAAAATTAATTATTTGATAAATTTTTATTGTATATAAATAAACATATACAAGTTCTTAATGAGTTCTAATGTGAATATGGTTATAAACATTATATGAATATGTTTGCAAACATTATAAAGTATTAAATTTTGATATGTTTATGTTCATGCTCTTTTATTTATCAATTAAACATCATTTTTTTTGTTTGGACTTCTTCATTTAACAACTAAATGAACATAAATAAGTTTATTATTCACTAACAATATTCACCATACATGTCATTATTTTAGTGCCCTAATTGTAATTTTGTTGGAGAGATTTTATTCCACCTTTCCAACAAAACTCATAATAAGGCAAAGAAAAAAAAAAACCATAGAAATTTACATTAAAAAAATCCAGAGATTAGACTTATAAAAGTAATTCAAAATAATTTTTCTTTGGACAAATATAAATCTGAATCATTTGTTATCACCGACATATATATAAGAGATAAAAGTTTTGAAATGATTAAAATATTTAATTTTAAAGTCAATTTAAATATAACACCTAAAAAATAAGATTTATAAGAAAAAATCTAGACAACGGAAATTGAAATTAAATTTTTTAAAATCTTACTGTAATTTATGAAAGGTCTATAATAAAAATATTGTTCTTATATATATGAGTTGTAAAAATAAATTTTAAATACTGTTACGAACAAAATTTTTGTGTACCGCACCTTAAAAATTTTAAAGAAAAATTTTAAGTGTTTGATCATTTTTTAAATGAGAATTTTCATAAAATAAGACCAATTAATTCATTATTTAATAATAATTATATAAATGTATACAAATAGAACTCTAATTAATTCATTAATAATTAATATAAACACAAATATTAGTTTTCTACCAATATTTGATAACTTAGTAGATTATTCAATATCTGCTGCAAGTCCACCCGAGACTGAGGCTTCGTAACCCCATAAAAAAATCCTTTCTTTTTTTTTTTTTCAGATTGCAAAAATATTTCGTTGAAAATAATTTTTCTCGTGTTTTTTCACATCATTCGGGAGTTGAAATATTAATAATCGAGGAACAAATTTAAACTTACCTTTTTCTAAATTTATTTATTTTTTATTCAAACCTTTTTCTCTATCAAATAATGAGATTAATATCTTGATATTCAATGTCAAGTTTTTGACAAGGTAATACACTTAGAGATCGTTTGGTTGGAGCAAAGAAGGTTCAGGAATGGAAATGATCCATTCCATTTCTTAATATTTGGATCAACAAAATAAAGATTGAAATAAGAATTTCATTAACCCAGAAATGAGAATCAGTCATTCCCTAATATTTGTTCCTCAATCAAAAATCTATTTTCAAGGGAATAAAAAAACACGAAGATCATAATATCTCCATCTAATATTACGCTCTCTTTCTCTTCTTTGCTGAAACATAGCCAAAACAATGTGAAAAGATTTTTGCCAAAATCAAAACACAAACCATGAATCACCTTTTCCTTCTATGATTTCTTTGTTGATGTGTCAAATAATACCTAGAACTAAAATCCCCAAATCTGACCTAGAAAATTATATATTCTAATTAAGCTATTATTTTGGTCAAATTGAATTAATATGGCAATGTATACTTGTTAATTGGAGTGAATTCGAGTTGTTGACACCATTGTTATCTTGATTGTGTATGTTTTAATCTTTGCTTCTTGTTTAGTTTTTTTTTTTTTTTTTTCTAAATTATTGATTATATGTGAAATTGATTGATTGTGTAGTAAAAGACTCTAATGCAAAGGAAGCCCTTGAAGCGAAGAGGTTATAAAATAGACTTCAACTCTCTAATTATTGAAGTAGGGCTTGAAGCAAGTACAAAGAAATTGCAAGTAATTCTACAATCACTAATTGTTGTAAGCTATTTAGTATGTAATGCTTCTTTTTTATTATTCTTGATTGTGTTTGGATAGTATAGGTGTGTCTGGCTTCTAATCATTTGGATTAGTTTATATTTATCTATTTGCATTTGGATTTTTGGATTTCCAATTTCATGAATTCTCAAGAAGTCATACTAAGTCATACTAACTTATGTATGATATGTTTTTTTTTTTTTTTTGTCTCTTATCTCTTATGTATGATAAGTACAATAAATATGATAAGAAGTGAAACTAATTTGTGTTTCTCTATTATATTTACTGCAAATTTTAGGGGAGTATCTAGTCAAGTTGTTTGCTATAAATAATTTATCAATACTTATAAGGCTATAAGTTTGTCATTTACTAAGCTTTCAGAAAGATTGATGTTTATTCTCTTTTGGACATTTCCTTTTAACTTTCTGTTTACTAAAACATATATTACATAATCTTAGCAAATAATTTATCAAAATACAATTAGATAAGTGATGGTTAGAACTTGGATTTCCTTATTAAGATGCAAGCCCCTGTTTAACAAAAAACTATTATTGGTTTTCTATGAGTCATTATCTTTTAGACTAACTTGACTTTAATTTACCCTACTAAGATGACCCTAATATTGAAATTTTGTAAAACTAAAGAATCTTACTCTTCCCTTTATCTCATAACAAATATGGTAACATAACCCAAACATTCATACCTTCTTCCTAGGCCTTGTTTTGTGTGTGTGTGTATTCTTGATTATTCTAATTAACTTCACTTTTTTTTAAGAAATGTCTCATTTAGATCTCATAATAAGAAGCAAGAGCGATTCTTAAATACTACATGACCCAAATACTATTGTTTTTACTATGTAATACTATTGTTTTTACTATGTACATACCTGATACATGATGGGTGCAACCATTCTTAGTCAATGCCAATTAAGAGATAAGTAGAAAATATAAGGATAGAAGGAGGTTTTGATTAGAAAATATAAGTAGGCTAATATGAGAGAGCGATGAAAAGTGTAACAATGAACTTCGCATGAATAGACGCACATTTGGGATGCTTTATGAGATGCTTAGGGATATTAGGGTTTGCAAAGAACTCAAAATATGTCATTGGAGGAGATTGTTGCTATGTTTTTATATATTTTATCTCGTCATCAAAAAAATAGGACAATGTCTGCTTATTTCATTAGAAGTGGAGAAAGTGTAAGCCAACAGTTCAACCATTATCTAAAGACTTTTTTGAAGTTGCACCCTCAGTTATTGAAAAAACCTTCATCAATTACTAATGATTACACAAATAATGGATGAAAATATTTTAAGGTACATAAAATATACATTTGACTTATAAAATAATTAATAAAAAAATTTATGGACTAAATCAGTATGTCTTTTTCCTTTCTATGTATAATTGCTTAAGACCATTAGATGGTACTTATGTTAATGTGGTGGTGCTTGTTAAGAAGAGACCTAAATATCAAACAAGTAAAGGTAATATTGCAATGAAGTCCTAAGTGTTTGTTGGCCTGATATGCAATTCGTATATGTGCTACCTAGTTGGGAGGTTTCAACACATGATGGTTGTGTCCTTTAAGATGCGATTTCTAGGCTTAACAGTTTAAAAATCCCTCAAGGTAATACTAATTAATAATATTTATTTGGTTAAAAAAATAGTTATCTTGTAGGGCAAGATGTTGAATATATTGTATGTTTTGTATGTGAAGGTTATTACTATTTGGTGGATGATGGATACACTAACGATGAAGGATTTCTTGCCCTATATTGAGGGCAACACTATCACCTTAATAAGTGGAGAGGTGATAAGCGACCACAAACTACAAAAAAGTATTTCAACATAAACATTCCAAAGCTAGAAATGTGAAAGAAAGATGTTTTGGTTTGCTTAAGGGATGATGGTTTATTCTTAGAAGTTGCTCGTATTATCCAATTAAGACCCAAGGTAGTATTATTATGGCATGTTATTTGTTACATAAGTTAATTAGGAGAAATATGCCAACAAATATTAAAAAAGTTTATGAAGAAGAATATGTAGAAGATTATGATAGTGTGAAAATGAAGTGGAGTTTATCTCAACAATACAAACATCAGATCATTGGACTAATTTCAAAAACTCACTTGCCCAACAAATGTTCAACAATTGAAGAGTTTGCTCTAATAGACTATATTGCATTATAAATTTAGAAAGTTTAGCATAGGAGTAGGATTATGTCCTAACTTTGTAAATTGGTAGCAAATTTTCTAAGACTTACCTTATGTGTTAGCTTTTATTAATTATATGTATTGGTGAGAGAAGTGAAAAGTTAAAAATCTTTAGTATTTTTAATGAAATATTTGTGATCAATGTGCTTAGAAGAGTAGCACTTTTATTGTTAGTTTTACCATATATTTGTGATCAATGAAATATTAACAAGTTTTTAAAGGATTTTGTGTCTTTGCCATGTGTTGTTTCAATGAGTTAGAATGGCAAGAAAATGATAATGCAATAACTGGTTGAATGAAACTCTTTTTCTTGTTGGATTATACCTCTAAATTAACAATATCATTACATAACATGTGGATCATATATCTTATCAGTTAAAAGGGAAATTGTAATTGTCAGCTTTTCCATATATAGTATTAGTTGCTAATAGTCTTTAATTTGTATGTGCTTTCACTTTTCTATCTCTTCTACTTGTTAATTTAGTTTATGCCTAAGAGAATTAATAAGGGAATTAAGTTTGAATTCAATTCAAAATGTTTAGTTTAAAAAAAATGACAAAAGTAAAGCAACTGATAATTAAGCTTGTGATGGAACTACTGCAAGCTACAACTTATGGAAAAATAGTAGGTAGTATATGATTAGATTGATTTCTATTGAAATTTAATTTCCTTATATATATGAGCACTTATTCTAAAATGTGCAAATTTTTGTATTGCTAATTTTATTTTCTCCATTACGTTGTAAAAGGTTGTTAGGATGGACATTATTGAAAATAACCAATCAATTTGGGGTAGAGATAAAGACAAAAGGGTTTGGACTGCTTAAAAGGATCACATTTTAATAAAGTGCTTACAACAAGTGGCTACAAAATCTAAATTTAAACAAGGTAATACTTAGAAAAATGGCTACTTGATACGAGTTGAAGAATTGATGAATGAAAAACTTCCTTCTTATGGTTTGAGAGCTGATTGACATTTTAATTTGAGGTGGAAAACTATGAAAATGAAACACAACGTTATAACTTAAATGTTGAGTAAATCTAGTTTTACTTAGGATGATGCAAGAAAAATGTATAATGTAAAAAGAATATTTATAAGGAATGGTGTTAGGTGAAGTGACTATAATTTTCATCTTATGAGCACTAGAATATATTAATTATTGTCTCTTTGTAGCCTAATGTGTTATTGTAAAATTCATATATCAGTGGCATGAGTAACTTAGTTATTGGCAATGGACATTAATATGTTAATCTCATTTTAAAATGCTATTTATCTCAAATACTTGTCTTTTGTTTTCTCATATTTACAAAACCATAAAGATGTAAAGAGACTTTAAGGCACATCTTTTCCTTTGTTTTGTGAAATTGGAGAATTGGTAGGCAAAGATAGAGCAAGTGGAAAAACTATTTAAAATTTTGAAAAAGCTATAGAAAATATGGAAAAAGAGATGACTAATGAAACAAATCCAACACAAGGATAATAAATAAGATGAAATTTTTATAACTCAGTCAATAATTCACTCTTCTTCTAAAAGATTGAAAAGAAAACATAAGAAAGTGAGTAAGGAGCCAAATAAATCTAAAGAGTCAAGTATGGCTACTGCCTTTGTCAATGTGTCAGCCAACTTAAACTCTTCCATGCAGAATATAAATACTCACCTAGGACCAATGACAAGTGCATGTGCAGAGGAACATAAATAGGATATACTGAGAAAAAAAATAATGTGTTGAATGAGTTACTTTAAATGATAACTTGTTAAGCACTCAAGTGTTGTAAAGTACATATATTCTTACAGTTGAACCGAATAAGTTAAAAGTTTTTTTATCAAGCTCCCCCTATTCTCATAAGATAATATATTACTAGTCTTATTTATGGTTGTCATGGAATTTCTAGAGTGCGTTATGTTTAAGATAATATTAGCTAGTATTTTACTTAAACTTAGATCCTATTAAATTTGATGAGTTTTTATCATTTTACTTAGACTTGTAATTTACTTTGCAAGGGATAATATTATGGTTAATGACTTTTTAGTATTTTATTTGCAATCTGAGATGATTATCTATTATTTAGTTAATAATTTTCTATTATTTTTATTTTCACTTAGGATGATTCTCTGTTATTTTACTTGAATTTGTAATTTTATTTGCAATTACATACCATTAACTTTTCATTGTTATCATTTTTTTATAATTTATAAATTTTAAATTAATACAAGTTTTTTTTTAAATATTATCATTTTTAAAAATTATTTATATTAAAAATGAATATATAAAAATAAAGTTGATTGTCGTTCCTATCCATATTCAACCAAACATATTTAAATGAAATCCGATTTTCATCCCACAATAAATCAAAATGAACCAAACAACATGTAAAAACAATCATTCTCATTCTCATTATCCTTCATTATCATGCTCCATTTCCCACATAGAACCAAACAACCCCATAAGTTTATGATTACTTGTATAAATTTTTGTAGTTATTTCATTAATGAGTGCGATTGAGGGTTTTTTTTTCTTAATTTATTTATGAGTTTCATTTTTCTTTATAACAATTATATTCTTGAGTTTGGTTTCGTTTATTAGGATATTATAGTAAATATTAATATAGTGTTTGGTTCAATTTTAATATAAAACTTATTTTATTTGTAAATAAATCTCTTATAGGATTCATTTACAAATAAATTTTTATATTTGATATACTATAAAATACAAATAAAATTCATTTTAAGTGAAATAAATTTTTGCATTTAATTTATGTGTATACTTTAGTTAAATAATCTATTTTTATAAAAATATCATTGTGTTATTTTTTAAAATTTTTATAAATATAAAAAATAAAAGAGAGAGAAGAAAGAAAGATGAGAGAGTAAAAAAGAAAAAGGTAAAAAAAGATATTTTAGTTAGACATGTTTTTGTCTTGATAAAAGAATTTTAGAATTTATGTGAAATTCTATTAAATATAATAGAATTTGGTTTAATTATAACGTATTTTAAAGATTTAATGAAATAAAATTTTAATGTTGCAACTCACCTTCAAATTGTGCCAATACTACGTGCTCAGGAGGCCTAAACACCAAGCAAGCCAAATAATTTTACTATTATTTTATACAATCATTCATTTTAATTACATAAGTCATCTACAAATGGGAAAGATTATTCATAAGATTTGTATCCATTGCATATATATATATATATATATATA
>CATIWR010030824.1:0-12869 GCA_949677035.1 Omphalea diandra | reverse complement strand
TGTTTTCAAGCTCACACCAAACTTGTACAACTTGTGTTTTTGATGGCTCACACACAACCTTACAACAATGTGTTTTTAGGCTAACACATAACCTCACTCAAGTGTTTCACTAGGCTCACACTTAAACCTTTCTTGAAGTGTTTTTACAGGCTAACACTATAACCTTACAACTTGGTGTTTAATGCTCACACTTAACACTTACAATTTCATAAAGAAATTTGAAGAAAATGAGTAGCAAAGATTGAGAACTTTAATTAGTTGTAATAAATTTCTTAGCAACCTTCTTCATGGCTGTTTGGTGGAGTATTTATACCCAAACTTTGCCAAAGAGACGTTGCAGAACATAGCTCACCAAATCTTTGAGACATGCTTGATAGGTTCTGCATTAAATGCTTGACAGTCTCAATTCGCGGTCACTACTGCTCATTAGCGGTCGCAAAATCCAAATTTCTAAAGGAAAATCCCATTTATGTCTAACGGCTAGTCCACGTGGCAACTTCTGATTAGTTCACCAGAAAAATATAACTGTTGCTCTTTTACCTATTTTCAGAAGTTGTGGTCGCGAGCTTTCTTGTACAGGACACGACATAAGACGCGAATTCATCTGCCAAAAATGGTTAACTTCTTCTTCACAATTCGCGGTCGCTACCAATAAGATGCCCTCGTGAATTTTGACTTCCAGTGATCTGCTGAAACACTTGTCATGCTGTGACTGTGGACTTGCTTCCCTCCTGAGTCACTTTGAAATTCGCGGTCGCGACTAGGACGTGACACACACTGTGATTTTGTTTGTCAATTTTGGACTTTGTCATTTAGATGAATCGCGGTCAAGAATGGCTCTACGATTTTGCCTGTCTGCTTTCTAGCAATGCTTCTTCACATATTGCGGTCGCGAATACAAAATAGCGGTCATGATGTAGAAATCTTTTTTCATACTTGAGAAATTTCGAGCTTCATCCAACTTCCAACTTTAGATAAAAACTAAATGGCTGCAAAATAACACTTATTTGAAATATTAGACATGATCAATCTCCTTTGTCAAGATCAAAAGAGGTCTAAAACTTGGGTTAACTATCCTAGTCCAACAATAACAATCTCAAAGCCTTCCATGTGCAAATAAGAAATAAAAATAATGTTCCTACTCAAAGCATGCATAAAATAACAATTCTTCAATGTCAAAACAAGTCCACTAGGCAAAGCTAACTCATAAGTTCCTTAATAACTATTTCTCCATTTGCAACTTGTAGGATCACCTCACCTTTGGCGAAAGATCTAATCCTTTTTAGATCATATACATTATTACAAATGTGAGATCTATATCTAATATCTAATACCTATGAAGTGGTTTCAGAAGTAGATAAGTTGACCTCTAATGTGTATACTAGGAGCAGTAACTTGAATGTCCCTTTTCATTTTCAGATCATCCAGATAAAGCCTGTAATTTATTTTCTAATGACTAGCTCATTGCATAAATGGCATGCTCCCTCCTTTAAAGGTTTGGGCTTGGGATTTTTTAAGTTTTTTTTTTTTTCACTTTTCCTTTCCCTTCTTTTTTATACCTTTCCCCTTATTAATTATCAGAAAGTCCTTGTATTGTTCTTAATGTTTTGTTTAAAAGTCTTAAGCATCCCATACAATTTTTTAAAAAATTGCTCCATATTATGAATAATGTACTTCATGATGAATGGAACATAAGCATCAGGCAAAGATTGCAAAATAATGTTAGTAGCTAACTCTTGGCTAATGACAAGGCCAAGTTTCTATAAGTGTTCAAGATGACCTTCTTTTAAAACATGAGGACTAATTGAGCCACCAGTTACTAACTTACGTGAAAGTAAAGACTTAATGGTATTAAACCTTTCAATTTGGGTCTTCTCTTGGAACATTTCCTTAAGATGACCCATCCTAATATAAGCCTTCATTTCCATCATTTGCTTCTAAAGCTCTGATTCCATACTGGCAAGCATGAGGCAAGATCCATATTTCATCTAATTCTAAGTAACCTTTGATTTATCACTTAAAATTTAGTTATTTACATTAGTTTGGATGCAGATGAGACAATCCAAAGGGGAGGGGGTTGAATTAGGTTGTAAATAAAAACACAAATAATCAATGTGAGAAAGAACAAACACAAATCAACACATAGATTTATAATGGTTTGACAATGGGCCTACTCCACTCCTTAAGCTTTCACTTAGGCCTTTCTATTACTTTTATAGGCTCAAGAACAACCTTTCCAATTTCAAGGCTTAAGGACAACCTTTCCCTTTTCAAGGCATAAGGACAACTTTCCTTTTTACAGGCTCAAAGGCAACCTTCACAATCACTCTATTTCAACAAGGAACAAGAGAGTCAATCCAATCCTTTGTATTTCTCTAAGGCACAATACCAATCTTTTAACCACTAGTAAGGAAGGATCTAAGTAGTGTCAATGACTTTCAAATTAGGCAGTAATTACACTTTTAGTGGTTAAGAAAACCTATTATCTAAGAGATACAAAATAATCCTCACTATACTCAAATTAAAGCAACACCAAAAGGTTTGCACAAATAGCTTGCTAAATGTTCTCTATTTGTTTACAAATGTTCTCCAAAGTATCTAAAATCTATAGGGCCTTTGAAAATTTTCCTTATATAGCTAAAACAACAAACTAACCATTGGAATAATTGATGTTTAGTCTAATAGCTTTTCTGCAAACTTAGTCATTAGAGGTGACAATGCCTATTGACTCATAGTAACGTCTGTTGGTCTCATAATAGATAGTTCCAACCCTAATGTTCATCCTGCCATGGTCATTGGCTTTTATCTCAATACCTGTTGGAGTAAAATTAATGGTTGTTGTTGATTTTCTAGAAAACATAAACTTGATGTTTTGTTTTTCATCAACTGCAAAATGCTTCAATAGTTGTTAGGAAATTCTCAATGCCCATTGGATATACCTTCAACACCTATTGGGCAATTTGAAATGCTTGTTGGAGGGTCCAAAAGCTTTAGCGTGAACTATAGTGCTTCTCCAACATCTATTATGAAAGATTAATGCCCATTTCGAGTTCAAGGGAGTATGGCATAAAGTTGATCACTTTTACAACACCGGTTGGGAATATGCAATGCTTGTTTCTAGGTACTGATCAATACCTATTATGAAACCATAATGCTTATGGTGGAGACCAAAGTGTATAACTCAAATTTGAGAACTTTTACAATGCCCATGGCTAGTTTCTCCACGCCCGTTGAATGGTCTACAATGCTTTGGGTATCTGCAACATAATTCAATGACCATTGCACATTATTCAATGCCTATTTAAGTATTCAATGACTATTGGGGATGTCACAAAACCCGATGAATGTTGTTCAATGCCTATTGAGAGTTGCTCATTGCCCAATACATTCATTCTTCCACTTTTCTAATCATCGGGTCAGTTTATAAGATACAAAAATACTAAAATACAAACATTAGTATTTCTTTTGACTTTGTTATTATTTTGTTATCATTCAAAACATAACATTCAAAGTAAAGGAGTGAGACTAATGCCTTAGGCTTAGATATTCTCTAAACGTTCTCCCCATAAACATAACATTCTTCCCCTTTTTGAATGATGACAAAACCAAGATGCTTTGATACCAAAATATGAATAACTTAAAACACAAAGGATACCAAATACACCACTCAAGATACCAATCAAAACACATATCAATCAAAGCATCAAAAACTTTTCCCTCTTTTTGTCATCATGACAAAAAGATATGCTCAAAGCAAAATAAAATAAATTCCTCCTTTAGAGATCATATTTCTCAAAAACAAAGCAAACATCTAAAATATAGAACACTTAAAAGGACTTTTTTTATTCGAGTCCCATCAATAAGTGTCTTCATTGGAGTGTATGAACCTTTCTCTATAATTCTCCACGACTCAATGGATTCAAATTTGAGAAAGTAGTACATTTTGCTCTTTTAATATTCATAGTCTGTTCCATTAAAGAAAGAAGGTCTCACAACGGATTGTCCTTCTGGTTCATGTTCATTTTGGGTTGCCATGATTGTATCCCAATTACACTTAAGCTTTAAAAGATGTTAGACTCTGATACCAATATTGAATTAGATGTAGGTGAAGCAATCCAAGAGGGAGTGAATTGGGTTATAAATAAAGACACAAATAAATAATACGAAAGCAACAAATACAAATCAATATAGAAATTTATAGTGGTTCGACAATGTGCTACTCCACTCCATAAGCTTTCACAAAGTTCCTTCTATTCCTTTTTTAGGCTTAAGAACAAACTTTCCCTTTCCAAGGCTTAAGAGCAACCTTTCCCTTTTCAAGGCTCAAGAACAACCTTTCCCTTTTCAAGGCTCAAGGATAACCTTCCTTTTTATAGGCTTAAAGACAACCTTCACAATTACTCTATTTCAACAAGGAACAAGAGTCAACCCAACCCTTTGTATTTTTCCAAGGCACAATACCAACCTTGTAACCACTAGCAAGGAAGGATCCAAGTAGTGTTAATGCCTCTTAAATTAGGTAGTAATTACACTTTTAGTAGTCAAGAAAACCTACTCTCTAAGAGTTACAAAATATCCTTACTATAATAAAATTAAAGCAATACCAAAAGGTTTGCACAAATAGCTTGCTAGATGTTTTCTAGTTGTTTACAAATATTCTCCAAAGTATCTAAGTTCTTTATGTTCTTCAGAAATGTTCCTTATATAGGCAAAACAACAAACAAGCCATTGGAATAATTGATGTTCAATCTTATAGCTTTTCTATAAAATTAGCCGTTAGAGGTGACAATGCCCATTAACTCTTAGCAACATCTATTGGTTTTGTAATAGATAGTTCTAACCCCCATATTCATCTTGCCTTGTCATTGGCTTTTATCTCTATGCCTGTTGGAGTAAAATCAATGTCTGTTGTTGATTTTCTTGTAAGCATAAACTTGAGGCTCTATTTTTCAACAACTAAAAAAATGCTTCAATAGTTGTTAGGGAATTCTTAATGCCCGTTAGATATACCTTCAACACCTATTGAATAATTTGCAATACCTGTTAGAGGGTTTGGAAGCTTTAGCTCAATTTAGAGTGCTTCTCTAATGCCTATTGTGAAAGGTCAACGCCCATTTCAAGTTGTAGGGAGTCGGGCTCAAAGTTGATCACTTTTACAACATTGATTGCAAATATGCAATGCTTGTTGCTTGATCCTGATCAATGCCTATTGTGAAACCATAATGCTTGTGGCGAGGTCTAGAGAGAATAACTCGAACACGAGCACTTCTCCAATGCCCATGGCTTGTTTCTCAATGCCCGTTGAATGGTCTAAAATGCTTTGGGCATCTGCAACATATATTGAATGCCCATTGCACAATATTCAATACCTATTAAAGTATTCAACAACTATTGGGTATGTCATAACACCATTGAATGTTGTTCAATGCCCATTGAAATTTATTCATTGCCCAATACATTCATTCTCCCATTTTACTAATCATTAAGTCAGTTTATAAGATACAAAAAGACTAAAATACAAACATTATAACTTCTTTTGGTTTTGTTATTATTTTGTTATCATTCAAAGCACATCATTTAAAGTAAAAGAGTGAGACCAATGCCTTAGGTTCACATGTTCTCCAAACATTCTCTCCATAGACATAACATTCTTTCCCTTTTTGAATGATGACAAAACCAAGATGCTTTGATACCAAAAAATTCAAAACTTAAAACACAAAGGATACTAAATACACTCCTCAAGATATAAATAAAAACACATATCAATCAAAGCATCCAAAAATTCTCCCTTTTTTTTGTCATCATGACCAAAAGATATGCTCAAAGTAAAATAAAAAAAATTCCCATTTTTGAGATCAGATTTCTAAAAACAAAGCAAACATCTAAAATATAAAATACTTAGAAATGGAAAAATCCTCTAATCTATATGTTTTCTTCTAGCAAATATCCCAAGATACTCAAACAATAATATAGTTAACATTACTTAGGGTCACATGTTCTATTCACATGTTGATGAAAGCAAAAGAGGAAGGATAGTCATTAGTGATTCATCAATTAAACTCCCCTTAGTAAAAACATGGTAAACAATGAAGAAGGGATAGAGATACATTATAGTTTATGAATTCCTAGAGTAAAATTGTCCCTTCAAAATCTATACCTCCACTTACCATTTGATTCTCCATTTTGAGCATCATGTGAGGAACCTCTAATTCTACAAAATTAAACTTTCTTTGGTACCCATTTTCTTTTGGGTCCTTGGGGGTTTAACAATATAAGCATGTTCATTTATCTACCTAGCATAATAAAAGCATTGCCAATCGAATGCTTTCCTAAGCTCACTTATAGAGCAAGTGTGGGGTGGTTTCCTAAAAGATTGATGTCTAAAATGTGAAGGAACCTATGCATTTTTAAAATACTTGGTTCCATAAATAAAGGCATGATTTGCCTTTGGCCTATGAGAGTGTGAATGTTAGTAGTTAGTGTTATGCTCAGGTGATTTTGATGAAGGTGAGGGAAATCTAGCTTTGGTAAAAGTTTTCATAAACTTTGGCTTTGATATGGAAGGTTTAGAATGATAAAAACCTAAGCCATGTCTATCTTTTAAAGTCTTTTAATAGCCCATAATAAGATCAAGTTTTTCTTTCCCTTTTGTAAAAGAGGCAAGTAAATCTTTCAAAGTTAAGTTCTTTTTCTTCCGACTCTCATTTTGAGAAGACATAATTTCATAAAACTTCTCTTCTTTTTATCAAAGCCTCATATTCCTTTTTGTAATAGATCAAAACTTTCTTAAGTTCCACCAATTCAATTTTTAAAATTTTATTTCTTTCAAAACTTTTATCAAGATCATTATTGGTGGATTTTAGGGCCTCAATAAGATTTTCGATAGTAAATATGTCTTTTAACTCTTGACCATCCTCATCTATATCGCTATCAAGAGATCTAGAACATACCTTTATCAAAGAGCTCTCCTCCAAGGCCATAACGTAGAGCTTGGTTCTTTCTCTTCTCCCTATCCATGACTCTTCTTCATCCTTACTTGGTTCAGATGCACCTGAATAATTCCAAGTGGCTTTATGGGCTTTCACCTTCTTCTTGTTCTTATTCTCAGCTTTGGGTTTTGGATAGTCTACTTTCATATGGCCAAACCTTCCACATCCATAACTTTTAATATGCTTAAGCTTACTTTATCGCTCTTCTTTAACATCCTCTTTCAAGATGTTCAAGCTTGCCTTTACCCTTCTACTTTAGCATCCTTCTAAATTTATTTGTTAGGAAGGCTACCTGCTCTTCATCTAGCTTTTCATCATCTAAGCTAAGGCATTTAGAGATAACTTTGAGTGCTATCCTAATCTTCTTCTTATTTGCATCCTTAGATGTGCATAAGGCTTCTCTATTCAAGCTCATCTTACAGTAAATGAGATTGTCTAGCAACTCATCAAGTGGCATGGTCCTCAAGTCTTTTAAATCCTTTTGAGAGGTGACCTTGCCAAACCATTCCTTAGGTAGACACCTCAAAGCTTTTTCATAAGGTCCTTATTGGTGAATATTTTCCCAAGAGCCTTCATTTCGTTAACAATCTCAATGAATCGATCATACATTCTTGAGATCATTTCATTAGGCTTCATTAGGAAGGTTTCATACTAGAAAATAAGGGGTTCCATCTTGTTTTCCTTGACTTGATTTGTTCCCTCATGTGCGATCTCTAAGGCCTCCCAGATTTCCTTATAGTTAACTTCATACTCACTTTGTTGTACTCATTTATGCTTAAAGCATAAAAGAGCATATGGATGGCCTTGTCATTGTTGGCAACTTACCTTTTTTCTTTACTAGACATCACATCAATGTCTTTGTCTATTTGAGTCCCATCAACAAGTGTCTTTATTGGAGTGTATGGACCTTTCTTTATAATTCTCCATAACTCAATGGATTTAAATATGAGAAAATAGTACGTTTTGATCTTTTAATACTCATAGTCTGTTCCATTAAAGAAGGGAGGTCTTACAACTGATTGTCCTTCTGGTTCATGTGTATTTTAGGTTGCCATGATCATATCCCTCTTGCACTTAAGCTTTAAAAGAGGTTAAGCTCTGATACCAATTACTGAATTAGATGCAGATGGGGCAGCCCAAGAGGGGGTGAATTAGGTTATAAATAAAAACACAAACGAATAATGCAGAAATAATAAATACAAATCAACACAGAGATTTATAATGGTTAAACAATCTGCCTACTCCATTCCCTAAGCCTTCACTTAGGCCTTTCTATTCTTTTTGTTGGCTCAAGGATAACTTTTCCCTTTTTAAGGCTCAAGAACAACCTTTCCTTTTTCAAGGCTCAAGGACAACCTTCCTTTTTACAGGCTTAAGGACAACCTTTACAATTACTCTATTTCAATAAGGAACAAAAGAGTCAACCTAACCCTTTGTATTTTTCTAGGGCACAATACTAACCTTTTAACCACTAGCAAGGAAGGATCCAAGCAACGTCAATGCAGTAATTATACTTTTAATGCCTAAGAAAACCTATTCTAAAAGAGTTAAAAAATAATCCTCACTCTACCCAAATTAAAACAACACTAAAAGGTTTGCATAAATAGCTTGCTAGATGTTCTCTAGTTGTTTACAAACGTTCTCTAAAGTATCTAACATCTTTTTGGTCTTCCAAAATGTTTCTTATATAGCCAAAACTACAAACTAGTCATTAGAATAGTTGATGTTCAATCTAACAGCTTTTCTGCAAAACTAGCCATTAGACGTGACAATGCTCGTTGATTCTTAGTAATACATATTAATCTTCTAATGGATAGTTCCAATGCCCATTGTTCATCCTTTCATGGTCATTGGCTTTGATCTCAAAGCCTATTATAGTAAAATGAACGCCCTTTGTTAATTTTCTAGAAAGCATACACTTGATGCTCTATGTTTCAACAACTATAGAAATGCTTCATCGACTATTAGGGAATTCTTAATGCCCATTGGATATACCTTTAATGCTTGTTGACCAATTCATAGTGCCCATTGGAGGGTTTAAAAGCTTTAGCTCAATATAGAGTGTTTCTCTAATGACTATTGTGAAAGATCAATGCCTATTTTGAGTTCTAAGGTGTAGGGCTCAAATTTTATCACTTTTCCCACACCTGTTATGAATATGTAATGCCTGTTGCTAGGTCATGTTCAACACCCATTATGGAACCACAATGCCTATGGTGAGGTCCATAGAGAATAATGTAAACTTGAGCGCTTCTCTAATGGTTATGGTGAGTTTCTCAATGCCTGTTGGATGGTTCATAATGCTTTGGACATCTACACCATATATTCAATGCACATTGCACATTGTTCAACACCTATTGAAGTATTCAATGCCTATTGGGTATGTCACAATGCCCATTGAATGTTGTTCAATGACCATTGGAAGTTGTTCACTAACCATTGCATTCATTCTCTGCCTTTACCAATCGTCAGGTCTGTTTATAGGATACAAAAACACTAAAATACAAACTTTAAAACTTCTTTTAGTTTTGTTATTATTTTGTTATCATTCAAAACTCATCATCCAAAGTAGAGAAGTGAGATCAATGCCTTTGGGTTCACATGTTCTCGAAACATTCTTCCCATAGACAATAATTTGGGTAGGTAACATTTTACCAATTACATCTTATGTAACTCTTGGATAACTATGGGATATTGACATCACATGTCCCAGCTTTTTCTATTTAATGTCCTAGGTTTAAAACCTTTTTGGCAACCTAGTTAAGTTTAACCATTTCAAACTTATGGATAACATCATTATCCATCTGTCTTACTAAGATCCTAATATACTTTGGCAAAACATATAGTTAGGAATCAAAGTCTTGACAAGTGTTTGAATTAAGATAGGCATTTTCATGGCTTAATTTTATTAAGGGATTTAGCTAGTTGTTATCCTATTATGTATTATTATGCTGCATCTCATGCATCATATGCATTGCATTGTAATTATCCATACATAATAAAATAAATGTGTCATAGAATGTACCTTAATCTAGATATCTTCACAAGCCAATATGAAGATCAAAGGTCAACCTAGGGGTAAATCTTCATCTCCATGGATTTGCCCAGGTTGTCATCAATAGTCTCCACCACATGCCTTGAAGATCACCATCTTGTGCCTTAAAGGTTTTCATTATAAGTTGCAATTTACTATACTATTCTATTACTATAAATACAATAAATTATTATAATAAAATAAATGACATCTAGATCGTCTTTAAAAATTTGCAACCCTTGAAAATAGATAAATAAAAAGCCAATCACATTGGTCTAAAGGGCCATGCCATGCATTATACAAAAACACATAAACAAAACATCCAAAACACAAAATAGATTATCTTAGAGCAATTTATTATTTATGTGATAAAACAATTCGATGTGTAGGGGCAGCACGCCTTGCGAGGTCCTAGGGCCACCACAAAAAGTAATCAATTTACCTTACTCATTTATATGAGTTGTTGTCTTGATTCTATTAGGTTTAATCACTTAAATTAACTAAGTGGTTTTTAACAGGACTAATTTATCACTGTTAAACTCTTAAACAAATTTATGGAATTTATCAATATGTTAAAAACATATTATTCTCATTCGATTAAACAAACCCTTTAATAATGATTAATCTATTTGAGACAGATTATCATTGATTAACACTTAATTAATCAACCATGATTAATAAGACAAAAAATAGAATACAAAGATCTTGTTAAATTGTATTAATCGAATTAATAACAAATCATGAGAAACAGTAACCGTGTTAATGAAATCAATGTTGTCAAATTTGTCTAATCATATTCAGTCCTAAAACACATTAATCTAATTATTATATTGTTTCCATCTTTCACACATATTAATCAATCACCTTTAAACTAAAATGTTTTACATTAAACTTTTGAAACAATTGTCAAAACAATCACACCCATGTTCACATATATAACTTTATGCATATAACAATGTTAAACTCAATTTAGTCAAATTTACAAGTGGCTTTGATATCATTGTTAGGTTTCTAGAAGAAGTATAATGAAAATAGAAAAATTTAACATTTAAAACCCATGAAGGATCCATGCAATTCAATCAAATTAGGAAGAGCCTTGCCAATTTGGATAGAAGAGGTAAGATTGATGTAAGGTTGATAGGAGGGTTTACATTGATAACACCTAACCTCGAGCTTATAGTATAGATCATCGAATTTATACGCTACCAAAATGATGAACGTCCTGTGCAGGTATACACATGTATAGGCTCTCTAAAATGATTAATGTGTTAGCACTAGGTTTTTTCTCTCTCTAAAATCTTTTCTGAAAATAACATGAATGTTATTGCACTCTTTTGAAAAACCCTAAACGTACATATATATCTTCACTATTAAGATATTTAGGCCAACTCAATATCTTAAAAGATACTATATGGTAATATCTTATTCCATTTTAAACTTTAAAGCGAAATAAATATCTAAATTATTTAGATAATAATTCTAATTATCTTAATTATAAATAGAGAGAGTGGTAAAATTGAATTTTGCTTTGGGCCTATTCTATATGTGCGACCTTATAGGTTCACATAATGTTGGTAGTGCCCCAAAATCTATTTCTGAGCCATAAGTCATAAGTGGTCTCTAGTAAGACATTATGACTACCTAAATTATATAAAGGTCAATAATCTGACCTAATCTATTTTACAAATAGTATTATAATCCTTTTGTCACATTATATCTCAATTGAACAAAAGACATGCATCATGTCATCCTTATACAGTTCAATTCTTTCTCGATCTCCAAGTTCGATCTCCAAATTGACTAGTGTAAAATGACATTGATAACATTTATCAATTCATTT
Organism: Omphalea diandra; assembly: GCA_949677035.1. NCBI lineage: Eukaryota > Viridiplantae > Streptophyta > Magnoliopsida > Malpighiales > Euphorbiaceae > Omphalea > Omphalea diandra. The sequence continues at coordinate 1,006 of CATIWR010030824.1, read as the reverse complement.
CTACATGACCATGAAATCTTTTAGTTTAACTTTTAAGACACTCAAAGATATATTTCTCATAGATATATGAGGGACAAATTCCTTCTCAATCACTCATATTCCTCTATATGATTTAGTTCATGTCCAATATCAGTCTGTATAATCATTTGATTAAAGATAATGCTAGATCATATCAAAACATGAAGTGGAATCTATCATGATTTTTAGGTTAGAGCATTAAGTTAACACTATTGCATGAGAATCACTTATAAAAGTTTATCCATGTTGTGTTTTCATAGTGGGTCGATCTAATACAATATTTTTTAAACACATCTATTTGTTTGACTTAATATCACATATCTATGACTAGTAAAATATAATCATCAATCAAAGCACATACTAGTCTTCATTCATTATTATCCCAACATTAATGATAGATTAGGGATAATTTAGAATATAATTCTTTACACCAAAAGTTTTTACTATTAAGTCACAAACTTGATGACATTAGGTAGAATTAACTATTCATGAAATTTATCATTTAGCCATAAATAAAAGAGATATTTAATAAAAATATAACCATGACATTATTAAGAAAATACCCATTATAAGAAATATTTTAGGGCACCTAAATAATACTTCCCACTTCTTTGGCCATCTTTCTCTTGTGGTATTCCTTCATCCTAAATAAGTCAACATTAATCACTATCAGCTCATGTGCTTCCATAGGTGCTTTCCTTTTATCTGTCCTATTAGTAGATGACTTCCTTTTCTTTAGAATCACGTTAAGGTGTTTGTTCATCTCTTTGATGACTCTCTCCTCCATTTTGCAGTTGAATTCAACCACCATCTGTTATAACCCTTTTGATAGTATTGTTGTAATTTTAGCTCTGATACCAATAAATGTAACGACCATTTTCATTTACATAACTCGTATCATTCATGTTCAAAATACATATGCATATAGGTTTTATCCATCCTACACACAATCAAACATTTACTTGATGCACATCTATGTATATGACAC
>CATIWR010030819.1:0-55758 GCA_949677035.1 Omphalea diandra | reverse complement strand
TCTCCTCATATATCTTGGATCGACAATTGGGATGGCCTTTGTGGAAGGGTTATTTGAGCATAGAGTTAAGACATTGAGTTATGGAGATGGATCTTCAAGGATTTGGGAAGGTCCTCTTTTGGTGATTATGCTTTCATTTGTAGTGCTTATTGATCAGATGATGAATGCAGTTTTCTATTTCAGTTGTAGATCTTATAGAATGGAAGGCTTTAATGCTGAATCACAGTCAATTTTAGAAACAATAACTATTTCTAATGAATCAACGGGTATACAATAACATGATATTGTAAATTCATTATGATGCTAAAACTTTCTTCAGTTGATGAAGATGTAGTTATTATGAGAAAAAATTGCATTGTGTTGCTGGTTGCTTTCTCTCACCGCTGATGAGCAAATATATGGAGCTTTAGTAGCCATCTGCCTTAAAAGGCTTTTGGCTGTCAATCACATCAGGTTACTGTCTGTTCTTCCATCGAAATCACTGAAGTGCAAAAGGTCACATTTTTAGTGATCTGCAAGACAAGAAATCAAAAGGGAAGGTTATATGAAATTTGATTATTACAAGTTGATGTATGCAGAAATACTACTTGAAGGTGCACTTTTGATTTTTTTTTTTTTTTAAGTTATAATAGGCAATATACTTTGGGATTATATATTTCTGTTTTTTGAATGGTGTCCAACACATTTGCTGGACTTCCATATGTTTGATGACTATATAATAATTAATTATGATAAGGTCAAAACGTTGAGGTTGGATTGTAATTAGTGCTATGTAATATTAACTGTATTCAAGAGTTGTTGCCAACAATCGAAGGAAAATTCTTGCATTAATTTGAAGATGGAAATTTGCATAATTAGCAATAATTATACTGATTATCTTGAATTCCAGAACTAATGTGCTATAATATATTTGATTGTGCCTTAAAATTTATATGAGATTTATCACCTAAGGACATTTTAAGTCAAATGGTTGGCAATGCCCTGTAGATTGAACTAATGCATCAGGCATTCTATGGGACAACTTGGTATTGAACTGAATAATCATCTATATTATTTATAATTAAAGTGGAATCATGACTTTTCTTTATCTTGATATGTAGCCAAGTTGTTTTGGAAGTATTACCTGGTTTGCGTTTGGTCTAGCCCTCTGCAGTTGCGATGGACCTTTTATCCTTACCAGAAATGTTCAATGATATTGATTCTTTCTTGATTGTCATGATTATGTGTGGTACATTATCAAGAAAGCATAAATATTAATGGGAATATATTCATGGTTCTGCGTGCGTAGCATTATTTTAGGGATTCCTTGAAAAGAAATGTATTTAACTCATTGGATATCAGATGATAATCTCTGCATATGTAAACTTTTCATGATTTTTCTCCTCCTTTTCCGTCTCATTCTTCTTTTACCTCGTTTGGTCAATTTCAAATGAACTTTAGACAAAGGCATTCCTTGGTTGCCGTCAGAAACTAGGAAATTTCCCTTGGATTATTGCAAACAAGATTGGAGCTGTCTTGTGATTATTGAGAACTTACACAATCAATAGTGTTAGGTTTCTGAATCTACTTGTATTCGACTTGTGTGTGACAAATTGGAGAACAAAATCCAGTCTTGGTTGCCTTCAGGAACAAGGAAATAACCATGTCATGTTTGGACACTGAAACAGGAGTGATTTGGAAACTAAACAAACTTCATCAACTTGAACATATATTCTGTTACTTGTGAATTGCATTAAAATTGTTAATATAAAACAATAAGTTGAAAATTCTCTGCCATAGCCTCACATATGAGTGCTGGAGAGCAAAGTTGCTGGAAGCTAGCTTTGTAGTTCAAAAACTCCTAATTTTATCCTAATTTCTACTTTCTTTTTCTTCTTTTCACTTTGTATGCAATTTTGCACTAAGTTCAGGAAACGAGTTAGAAGTTTCTGCACTTCAGTGTTTCTCAATCTAAACTAAACATCAGCGAAAAACTTCAGAAAGCTGGTCAGTGGGCCCTTCAATCTGAAATTTTCTTGTGAATTCCCAGTTTTCTTATTAATAGTAATTTTCAGATCAAATGCATAACATGCCTCCAAAATTATTCACAATTGATCACTTTAACACTTTACCTTCAATTGTGATCTATTTAATATTTAATCTCTTTTTCTTTTAACCAATTAGACTATTATAGTTTTATTATAATCAATTATACACAAATTCCTGATATCAGTAAATAAATGTGTAAATCACGTGTCACTAAGCAAGTGAGTGGTAAATTAATATTTTAATTGGACAAAATACCTTTATTATTTTTTTCTTATTTTCTTTAATCTACTATTCTCTCTCTCTCTCTCTCTCTCTCAGAAATCATCTCTGCAAAATTCTCTCGACTAAAAGAAAACTCCAACTCTAACACTGACTATCAAATTTCATTCTCTCTCTCCTCACCTTAAACACCACTGTTTTAGGCACCATGAAATGTGGTAATTTTTTCATGCAATATTCAATTATCTCCTTCTCCATTGGTGCGCCACACTCTTCTTCAAGCTGACAAACATACATGGTGTCTCACCCCATAACTCATCAAGTCTAGCCACTACAATCACCTCATTAATCATTGGGTTCATGTATACAACAAACTCTCTCCACATTGCTCATGTTCTCCCCATCACTAATGATAACATCTTTGGATCGATCTTTAATCTCTAAATAACCATTTGGGTGCATCATCCTAACATCTCCTATATGGAACATCCATTATCTTTCATACACTTTGATGTGGCTAGTAAGTCTTTAAGGTAACTCAACATTAAGCACCCACCTTGCAATACAACTTCACTTAACAATAACCCTTCTCTTGTCACACTTACTCTTGTTTTAGGTTTCACACGTCCACCTCTGTCATTCCTATCACTTTCACTCCTTGTTTTGCTTTCAACCTCACTTTTTATGTTGCAAGAAAACAATTTCACTTTGGTTCCCATGCACACAAGATAAATGTTTCACTAATTTTCATCATCCTATAAGCGTGACTCACTACGAAACCTAATAACTTAGTCCAAAGGAATATAGCTGAGGGCGGTGGAGCTTCACCGTGAGGATGTGGATCAACGGGGTTTGATTGTCAGTTGATAGCGTGTTGAGCACTACAACTCTAACACTAACCATCTCTCTCAACTAAAAGAACATGCCAATCCTAACACTAACCACAGTGGTCTTATAGTAAAAAAAAAAAAAAAAGCAAAAATTAGATGTGAGAGAACTAAGAACAATGAAAATAAAGATTTTGGCTTTTAATAAAGACCATTTTGATTCTCTATTATGATAAGAGGAGCAAGGGATTTTAGAATGTGGCATTGAGGTTCCAAGTGAGGTGAACGAAGTTAGGGTTAGAAAGGTCTTAGGAGGAAGATAGAGTAATTTTCATCAAATCATCTAATAAAATTATAAAAATAGGTTTGTGAAACTCATACAAATCTCAATAGTCATAAGTGTTAAATAGGTTAAAAATAAAAATTGAAATATTAAATTGGTCAATTAAAGATGAGATGCTAAGATGACCAATCGCAAATAATTTAGAGGGCAAATTATGCATTTGGTCCTAATTTTCACTTTTCATTTGTAGGTGATATGTTATTTTTTAAGAATAAAACGCATAAAAAAATATTAATTCTTATATTTTCCTTTAAATTGAGGATCTTTTTATTTAATTTTTACTTTACTAGTTATATGTAGGGATGACAAAATTCACTCATACCCATTTATTCATTCACATCTATCCTTTAAAAAATGGGTATGGATGGTAAATGAGTGAGCTATATTTTAAATGGATTATTATCCACTTAATTTTATTAATATATGAGTAGATATTGGTTGGGTAAGGATACTTATTTAAAATGTACACATCCCTAAAAACAAATATAATATTATTATTTACGCAAGTAATGTAAAAAATTTATATATAAATAAAATGTATATTTTAAAGTGAAAAAATATTTTAAATATATATTTTAATAAATTTTGACTAATTCAATTTATTCAATTTTACTTTTTCAAAATAGAATCGAATTAAATTAACAATTCTTTTAAAAAATAAATGATATCCACAAAGAATCTTAAAAATTAATTAATAATAATAATAATAACAACAACAATAATAATAGTATGATATTTATAAAATTTTAAAAGAAAAAGTTAGGAAAGTAAAGCATTTTTTAATCATAAATAGTTAAATTTTTCTTTAATGCACTTGAATGTATATATTTATCTAATGTAAATATGATATATTGGCAAAAATATCAATACTTGATAAATTGAAGTTCAACTTTATTTATACTGGAAATTTTAAATTAATTCAAGTGGACAAATCTATGTGTAGAAAGAATTTTCTGAACAGTATACACATAATCATAAAAGCAAAGGAGAAAAAGAAAATCAAAAAAATAAAATAAAATTTTAGGATGCTATTAGCCTTTCCATCATTCACCAACCAATTTTCTTTATTTTAACTCATAGACAGCATAAGAGCATCTGCCAATGACGATGATCCCATACTCTCACATCCACTACTAAACAATCCTACCCGTTTCACCTTCATTTCTCCAGATCAGGAACCACCCCTGCTCACTCAACCTTGGATATAATTAACGGCACAGATTGCCTGGTTTCATATTTTTTGCCATGACGACCGACAGATTCAGAGAGTACTCATGAAACCCGGTGACTATGAGTAACACATGCACAAAAGAGATAGAAGATAGATATCTTGGGTTGCCCATGGTCATAGTCCTAAACACCACTCACTGCCAATGGTGGTGTTGTTGTTGTTTTTTTTTAATTATTTTTTTTATAACTGTAATTTGTATAAATATGTAATCCAATATAACAAATTTAATATGAGATTAGGAATAATATAAAATAAAAATATTAATATTTATAAAATAAAAAATAGATTATTTTTGATACAAAAGTGAAAGTACAGATTTTCTATGCTATTTGTCTGAAAATATTTTTTTACTTTAAAAATATATTTTATTTATATGTTGTGGATAGAATTAAATAAAATATATAAATAAAAATATATAAAATATTCATTAAATAAAATAATGTAATATATATTAAAGATTAAATGGGTTAATGAAATCTATAATAAAAGACTATAATATCTATTAAAAATTAAATAGGTAAATGGATAAGTTAGAATTTACATAGATTAAATGAGTATGAATATCCATATAGTTACTAAATAATTCATCGATAATAAATGAACTTACTCATTTTAATTCTATTTATACCCACTCATTTTTCGCCCATAATCATGACTTTCAATTACTTGAAACTTGTTGTATAGACTAGTTGCGAATTCCTCATAAGCTAGTTATATTACAAATCTCAAACATTATTTAATACATATTGATTGTTATAATCATGATTAACTAAATTAAATTGAGTTTAATTAATTTTCATGTTTAGGTTATTTATAATAAAATCTTACACACATTTAATAGAGCTAGATTAGAATTAGGTTTCTAAGAGACTGACAAAATAAATAAATGAATCACAACCTAAAAAAATTTAAATGATTTTAAATGTAGAATATAATTTATTAAAATCATCCCAATACCAATAACAGTGTCTTACTTTTAATGGTTAAATTGGGTATTGTAAAATCTCATCCTTTTGAGAAAACTGAAAATAATAATTAATAAAAAGCTTAATACAAAAAAAAAAAAAGAACATTGATTTTTTATTTTTTGCAAATTTATCATTAATTTTTATATAACCAATTTTGTATAATAACTTTTTAATGTATGCAATTCTGTCATAAATTTAAATCGTAGATAGCATTAAATCCGAAATTATTAATAAAAGTGTTCATAAAAAAGATTAATAGATTGAAACAAGTCAAACAATTAAAAAATAAAATATGTTATGCAGATTTTATTTAGAATATTTAAAACCATTAGTAAAAAAAATACAGAAAAATTATCGCACTTTTTTTTTCACTAATTTATTATATTATATTTAATTAATTTTTTTATATAAGAGTGATAGAATTGTAGAAATAAGAAATTGGACATTCAAATATGAAGGCATCAACTTCCAACTTGAATCCTAATTTTTTTTTTTTAAATATTGATCTTTTGGGAAAAATTTATGTATAATAGATACCTAAGTACTTTCTCTGTTTTTTTTTTATTTAAATATTGATCTTTTGGGAAAAATTTATGTATAATAGATGCCTAAGTACTCTCTCTGGTTCATGATTTTGCATAGAATGAAGAAATTATTAATTATATGATATTTTAGAGAAAAATGACTAAATTACTTTTTTGTACAAATATTTAAATTAAACGAGTAATTATACTTAACAAGATAAAGATACAATTGGACAAATATAATTAAAATTCTATTGATATTCTAAAATATAAACATTGTGAAATAAATTTTTTTTTTTCAAAAAGTACTTCGATCTTGTTTGGATTAAAGGAATTTAAAATACATGAATTTGACAAAATCAATGAATTTAAAATTTATGAATGGTAAAATCAATAAATTTTAAAAATTTCATTATTTGGTTTAAACAAAAGAATCTGTACATTGTTAGGGATAATGTTAGAATAAAAAAATGTTATAACAATCCAATATTTTTTAAAAATGATGGTTTTTGAACTTTTCCACTTCTAGGTAGAAAAGTAAAAACTTTCAAAGTGAATAATTTTGGAGAATAATGATTTTATAAAATCATACATGAATTGTAACATTTTTTAGCTTATTAAACGATTAAATCCATAAATTTTGTAAAATTAATAATTTAAATTCCCTTGATGCAAAATAGCTTCGTTCTTATAAGTTTTTTAAAAAAGGATGCGACTGCGACCCGATCGAGTAGAGACCAATTTGTTTTCTGGAGACCGATAGTGCTGCAATTGGTATACTGTAGCTATCAAAATTGTTATTTTTTATAATACTGCATAATATTGATATCAGTAATATATAGTATCGATTCCGATATCGTTAAATATAATAATTATAAAAATTGATATTATTAATATAATGACAATATTTATGGTATATACTAGTAATCTAAACCTTCTTAATTTAATCATTTATATTATCCATAATGCAAATAGAGAAATCTAAATTTATATATATTAATAAAACATAATATTTTATTAAAAAATTTCCATTTATAATTTTTTATAAAATTAAAATTAATATCAATATCACCAAAAATAAAATTTTAATATTAAAATCGCTACCCAATTTTCAATTTTTCATTATGGGGATTAATGTTGTGGTAACTTGCACTCTTAGAGACCAATCGTCCCCTTGTCACTTCTATAGAAGCTTGCCTGCGGTCCGCTCACAAGTAATATTTCCAGGCCTGCTAAGGCCGTGGCTAGTGCTCTTGATTTAAAAAAAAATAAAAAAATAAAAAGAAGGATTAATTTTTTTCTTTTACTAAAAAAAACTTCTATATTTTTATTTACTAAAAAAGGGCTTCAATTTTATTTTATTTTTATATTAATGAACATTTTTAAAAAAATTTATTTCTTAGTTTTTAATAAAAAAGGTACTTAATTTTTTTGTTGTCTGTGTAAGGCCAGCCCTGAATATTCCCTCATTCCCTTCTCTACGTTGTCACAGTTTTCTTCTTCCTTTTTTTGCAACTGGATCTCTCCAGCAGCGTTTAATATGTCTTGTGCACTTATAACGCTCGACAAAATGTCTGATTAATTCCGTTGTTTATGGTAGAAAAAATGGAAAGCTATCGCCAGCAAAAGATTGTCAAATTTGAGGAATTCATTGATCGTCGCTTGAAACCTGATCTTGTTCGGGCTATTGCTGAACGGTATTTCTTTTCTTTTCTTGTTAATTTTAATTTTATTTTGAAACTTTATCCTGATATTGGAGATTTTATCTTCATTGCTTATGTATGGGATATGTTTGATTAGTTCTATTATTTTGATTAAGGAATAAATGAAAATGCTTATTGTTGGATGTATTCCTTTTTGTTAGCTTCATAGATAAGTTCGCCTTTCGTTCTATCGCTTACTGGTGTATTTCAAACACCTAATGTTTTGGTCGTTATGGATGTGAAGTCACTAGCCCAAGCTTATTGTAACTTTGTTCTACATTATGCCAGATGGTATAGTTTTAAACATTCGTCAATATAAGTGAGAATGACTGCCTGAAGAAGACAAAAAATCTGTGTGCCCAAATGCTTAGGGTATTGATTTTATTGTTTTTAGTTGAGGATTGACAGGTTAAACATGCAATTATAATTTAAGGAATGGAAATGTCTTCTTGATCGCTTTTCCTTTTATTGTTTTGCAGGGACAAGGTCTTTGAACAACAAATGATTTTGTATCCTTTTTCTATCCCTTATTTTACAGTTTGAATTCTTTTTTTGTTAATCGTAATCTATTTGTAGTTTGCATAGTTGTAGAATTGCGTTTGTTGATTGACTTCCCATGTCAATAAATCATTTTGCTTGGTTTTGATCAGAAAAATGGAATATTAGGCATTTTATTTGGGCTTGGTAATTTTTCTCCTTTGTAATTGTGACCTGAAGGTAACTGGTTTCAGTTTTTTTTTCTTTTTTTTTTTTCCTCAAAAGAGATTTATGCAGAAAAAGAAGCAAGGCAAATGCTTTGTGTGATAGACGACCCTCCCCCCAACCCTTGCAAAGCAGGAAGTCAAAGCCTCGTACACCAGAGACGCTCCAATTTCGGCATGATTAAATAATTTTTTAAGAACCAACCAAAGATTTATGGCACTGACACTGCAATAAAAGGAATAGTGGGTAGAGCACTTGAATGATTTTCATTTCTTTCTTTCTTTTTTTTTTTCGAAAATAAATAATAAAGTCCTGGTGTTGAGCCAAATTTTCCTTTTGCTCTTTTGTGATTTGAGCCTAGCTGTGGTTTTTAATCAAAATTTTGGAATCTCTGTATCTGCCGTTACTTGACTCTTTATATCCAGCTCAGATTTGCAAAGAAACATTGAGAATTTGGAGAAAAATAGTGTAACCAGTCTTAGGACATCAGTTAACCTGGGCTCTGAAGTATACATGCAAGCTAATGTGTAAGTTCTGGACACCTTGGAATACTTTACTTCCTTGTAGCAGCTCTATTAAACAATTACATAATTCTCTATGTATCTGCCAAGCTATCTTTCTTTTTATGTACATGATATTAGTGCGGGGCAGGTGATTAAGCGTGGATGTTTGATATATATATTTTTTCTGTGCTACAGACCAGATACACAACGCATATTTGTGGATATTGGATTAGGATTCCATGTGGAGTTTACCTGGTCTGAAGCATTGAAGTATGCATCACTAAGGAAGGAAAAGATAGCCAGGTATATAATTACTCTTTGGTTAACTAAATACCTTTGTGCAAAGCCTTTGTTGATGATGCATCATAGGAGGTTGCAATTGCATAGATGAAAACCTAAATAGCTGAAAGATAGTGCAGTTGTTGGGACAGAAATTGACATCCCGTGATTGTCTTTCTTTTGTTAGAAATAGCACTTATATAAAGGGACTTCGCCATATATCATGTCTACAATACTAACTGCTGTGTTTAGTCAATGCTATTCATTCTGCCAAAAGCAACTAAATGATAAATGCTCCAAAGCCTTATAAAATTTTCTATCTGTACGCTTAATTTGCTGTTTTCTTTTTTCCTGGGGTCCTTAGGTAATTGTACGGATTATGAAGATAAATCATGTACTACTAAAATGTAATGACATATCACTTCCTTTTTTTATTCAAAAACATATTATGTGATCTGAAAGAGTTCATGAGGCAGAAATTGGTCCTTGGTGGAGTATGCACAGATTATTCTTCTTCTTGTGGATGTTGGTTGACCTGGATGAGAGTGAGAGTGAGAGTGAGAGTGAGAGAAAGGGCTAAGGATTTCAGGAATACTATTCCTCTTTTCTGTGACATTGGTTTTGATGAATTCTTTGGTTTCTGCCCCTAGATGCAGTAGATATAGGCACACTGAAAGAGTGTTGGAATAATTTCTCGAATTAATTTATTTGCAGATGGGATTTGGGTTTTCAACAGTTCCCTCACTTTGTTATTCGATCAAACTTTGCTGAACTAAAGTGATGGACATGAAAATGAAGGATGTTCCATATCCGACAATATCATCCTTGATCAGAACCTATTTAGTCTGATTCTCCTTTGTAGATGACCTAGAATAGTCATATTTCAGAATGCCAATACTTCAACTGCAATTGGTTAGCAAATGGCAATTTGCTGATGACTCGGCTTTCTTGCTTTCACCCTTGTTGCAGCCCCACGTGCAGTCACTTTCAATACATTTCATGCCATTAGTTACTAGCAAACAAAGTTTAATCAGTGAGAAACTTTTAATATACTTTCCCCTGTGCGAGAGAATGCTACTATTAGCAACTTTCAAAAACTATAATAGTTTTATGATTCTACAGGTATAATTAGCTATATGGACTGTTCTTTTATGGTCCATTATGTTACTTATTGTGTCATGTATCGCCTGGCTTCACTCACTTCAACTTTTCTATGGACCCTTCTAGTTTCTGTAATTAGGAATAATGGATCTCTAAATTGCATTTGCAGGCAAATATAAGAGTATACTCATCAAATTGCATCAATTAAAGCTCAGATCAAGCTGGTATCTATTTCTATTGATGGTTTTATCTTAATGTCTCCCATCCCTTGCCCCTTTTCCACAAATTCACACACAACATTTTCAATTTGACATGCTCTTAAATTTACTTCCAGTTCAGACGTAATGCTGGAATTTACTATCTTCCTTTAACAATGAGGCTTACTTGGCCACTTGAATACTGTTCGCATTAAAATTGCATGTAAAAAACAACATTAGCTTTGCTATACACTAACACTGTGTTTGGCATCAATGAATTTCATAAAATTTTAAGAAATTCATTTGTAAATCCAAAGTTTGTATTTGGTTCAAATAACAGTTCATTTAGAATTTTACTTAATTAAGTTTATGGAATTGAATATAACTAAACTATATTTTAGCAAAATAGTTAGACTTTTCAAATAAGTTCCAAATTCGAAATTAGTAAGCCAATACAGTTCATATGACCAAAATACCCCTTGTTTAACTTTACATTTTTTTTTTTTTCTGAAACCTTGCCATGGCTTTTGCATTATGCTTGGATTGGAGCATACAAATCAAATAATTACGTATATTTTACCTAATTTTTTTCTTCATCAACTGGAAAACATTGATGGGCCATATTCTAATCTAAATTAAAGGGAATTTCTAAATTTTTCCCTAAGGAAAAGTACCATATCTCAGTGGCATTAAAAGATTAGATCATAAGTTAATTAATTAACATGCCCGATCTTTTTTTTTTTTTTTTGTGGGTGGCTGGTAAATTAAAGACCTTTTTTTTTTTTTTTCGGCTACAAGAGTTGTAAGACTCTTGAATTTATTTTTAGTTTACTTTGTAAGGGACATAATTACTTTAATGAGTGAGCTCTAGCTAGTATCTTAAATTTGCTCAATGATGTTATTTCAAGATATAATTTTTGTGAGGTCCATCGTTAAAGATAAAACAATATCTTTGATTTGTATGTCTTAAGAATTTTGAATTGAATCAATTTGTTGATATATTTGTAAAAAAAAAAAAAAAATACATTCAAGTTTCTTTTTTTATGTCAAAAAATTATTGAAATTAATAATTGATTATTAATTGCTTGTATTATTATAATTGCCAAATTGTAAAATTTTTTTTAAGAAAAAAATATGTACATAAAAGGGCATTACTGACAAATGCTGATTTGAGTTTTAAATAATCACACTTTTATTAATGAATGTCAAATTTAAAAAAAAAAAAGTAAAAGAATAATACACTTAAATATGGTATGTTTGACCAAATTAAATATTAAATTGAATTCTAAATTTATTCTAAACACGATATTCATTTTATTTGATATAAATTTTAATTGTATTTAGGGTTAATTATGATTGCACTCTTCAAGATACCCTAATATATTGTTTTATCCCCCATTTTTTAAAATAAATTTAGCACCGGTAGACTCGTTGGTTTTTTCGTCCATCTTGCTTTTAAATTTATGTAAAATAATCATAATACCTTTATTTTGATATTGAATTTTCTTTTTTCACCCACTATTCTCATTCATCACTCTATTTTCAAAAGGGAAAATTTGAGAATCAAGCTCACAATTATAGAAACTCATACTTGTAATTAACTTTATATTTTTAGAAAATACGAAAGTTTAATCGGAATTAACTCTCAATTTATACCTAACAATTAAGCAAAGCATCTTATGTTAATACTAACCTCATCATTTATCAACACCTTGTCATCTAGAAGCCTAAAAAACTTGAAGAAGAAGAAGAATCAACAGTGTTATTGCCCGAAAGGTCAAAACTTTCAAAATGTATAGAGATCTTAGCCCACATAAATTCTACTTAGAAAGAAGAGAAAAAAAGAAAGACCAAATTTTTATATTCTCTTGAATAAATCAAGCTTTGTTAATTAAATCACCACTTCGTATCCAACTTTCTCTTTCACATGATGCATTAAACAAGTACACCTAAACTTGACCCGCCATCTCGATACTCGATTTCGTCTCCATCATGGGCCCCATCTTATACCCATGGCCACCAAATGCCGAGCCCACATTGATCGTCGTATTAGGTGATGAAGATAGTTGGAAGGACTGAACAATGAAGGTGGCCACCTTGTACTGGTTGCGATCAACATCAATCTTGCTAGCAGTGAATAACATGAAGCCAGCCAAACTGGGATCCAGCGTTGAGGATTTGAGGGTATTATCATAGTGAGAGGAGGCTGCTTTGTTAGGTCTTTTGACAAAGTGTTGATTTTCATTTTTTTTTGTTTTTTTAACTTAATTAAGGGTATGTTGGGTATTAAAAAATAAAGGTTAATTCTTTAGTCTTTGACTCAGAAAATTGGATAATATTTGACGAAAGGACTAGTGAATATAACAGTGTCAAAACACATGGATGATTTAATTTATTTTTTTTATAAGCTGAGGGACAAAATAGTGTATCAGGTTAAACTAATGAGAGGAAATCGTAATTAACCCTATTATTTAACATGGCAAATATGAGAATTCATTTGTAAATAAAATGAATTCCTTAAAGAATTTAAACCAAGCAGTGTAATGACATATTTGGTTATGCTAAGATATAGAAAATGGAATCTCTTTTTTAATATGATTGTTTTAAGATTTCAATGTTTTTGTTTGATATATTTCAACATACAAAAAAATACAATTCAAATATTAATAAAATTTTCGTAAGTTTATATATGATAATCTTACATTTTACAAGCAAATAAATCAATTTAAGTAACAGGATTTCAAAAATATTGAGATTTATAATCTTTGTGGAATATCATTCTTTGGTTTTTGAAATAAATTAAGCTTCCAAATATATAAATGGAGTAAAACTTTTATTCTCATTTTATTTTTTGGAGTACCAAACATGTTATAAATGTGAATTGATCATGATGAGACTAGTTTGCATGCCTTAGCTTCTTGCTTATGACCAATATGAATTGCCTTTTTCTTTCTAGGATTCTGAGCAACGAGAACTGATATTTTTTTCCATTGCACTCAGGTTTGTGAAGGAATTCAGGAGTTACTTCAACTCCCAGCTGAGAAATCTTTACCAGGACACGTTTTTTAATATTCATGGTTTAAACGTATGCGGTGATCACTTCCCTTTATCGCATAGTCAGCATTTTTCAGGGGGAAGAAATTCTGAAAATGTAGAATCAAAGACTTGAAAAGTAGTTATAACAAAAATAAGTCATAATAATAAAACTAGTTACGGATAATAGATTCATCATAGACATCTAGATCTGGTCAATTTGGCAGTTTGATTACAATGTCACTGAATCTGGTTTAAGTTGCTTGTTCAAGTGTGAAGTTGACAGAGCTCAAATATGATTTATTAAGCCATACGTAGCTTGAGGATTAAAGTTTAGACATCTGTAATTCCTAAATGGGGCTTATCAACACAAGGTCATTGAACCATGGGGAAGACATCGCTGGATTGACCTTGTTGGATGCCGCTGTCTTCTAAATTTCTAGCATTAGACATCACCTTCGGTTCTTCAGCACTCACTACGCCCATTCCCTCTCAAATCTAAATATACAAAGAGAATTATCTTTTGGGCCGGCAAGGGACAGGTATGAGTTTATCAGTTGTAAGTTGTCTATTTTGTACTTGTTAAGCCCCAGAATTATGCCCAATGAGACCCAAATCAAACCAGGCTCAATCAGAAAGCCGAATATATATTATATAAAATTTTGATATTAAAGATTGTGTTAGATAATTTGTTTTTATTATGTATCAAGTAATTATTTTATTTAATTGATTTTTTAAAATGATCATATTAGAAATAATAGTTTAAAATAAATTCGAAATAAATAACAATTTTAATACAATATCAATTATATTGAAAAAATATTTTTCATATAAAATTAAAAAAATATATTGTTTTAAATCAATTTAAAATAAAATAATAAATATAATATAACAATTTCTATTTTAAAAAATTATTTTCTAATTCGAAAAAATTAAAAAAGCATTATTGTATAATTTATTAATAAGTAAAATTTAACTATTTTATAGAATTTTATATTAAAATTATAATAAAAAATTTAATATTGCGCGGATTAACAATATCTATATTTTGCAGCTAAGAGAAAGCCATTCGCTTACCTGACAAACAACTGGAGCTAGGCAATAAACCTGTACAGCTAAACATAGAGAATCCAACTATTATGGCATCTTTGCTGAAGTGAAAGCTCGAGGAAACGTAAGCAACTCTTTTCTTTATGATTCTTTTATATCGATTTTTTTATATTTTATATGATACCACCTGAACGGCTGAATTAGGGTTTTGATTGGTTATAACAAACAAAGTTATTTTTTAATTAAAAAAAAGAAAATTAAAGCTCAACTCTCAAGTCACCTGATGTAACTTGGGATTGGACAGCACATAAAACAGACTTATGCTCATATACACCCATTTCTGTGAAGCTAGTGGTCCTTTATGTGTGGTGGTCTGGACAGTATGTAGCACGATTTTTAGGTTCGGGGATAATTCTATCCATCTGATCAAAAGGAAAGGAAAAGGCTGACACAAGATGGGATTGAGACTGATTGATAATTGATAGGATGGAAATTTGGATATTTGAATTGATAGGACCAATTAATGCAACAAAATAATCACATCTTGTTTGATTGGTTGTTTCCATACGGCTTGAGTGAGTGTAATATAACTGATCATTGCAATGCCGTAAACAGTGTTAATCACCGACAAAACGATGCGAGGTTCTTCATTTCATTAGGATTTGCTTCGATGGTTGTGTTGGGCATTGGAGGTGTTTTAAGATCTTGCAAATCAAGAAAGTAATCTTTACCAGCAATACCGTTGGAATTATCTGGATTTGGTAATTGAAAAGATATTATTTTAAAAATTTGAAAGGTAAATTCAGATCAAGGAAATGAGTATTGAGACTAGTGACCATTAAATGAGCTCAACTCAACATCTTCATCGAGCCAATTTGATATCCAAATAGAATTGAGATGATTCTATATTTGGTTAAACGTGATTGCTCATGTTTTTAGGATTTTAACTGTTGAATTCCAAATCAATATTCAAGACTTATTTCTATAAAATAATTTATTTTTAAGAATTTTAAAATTTATTTTTCAATAAAATTTCAGTTATACAATTTGAATTACATAATGTAGATCATGTAAACATAATTAGTCATATTTATTTAAGAGATTCAAATTCTTTCAAATATGATTTGCTAAGATTTGATATGAAATAATTTAAATTTGATTCAATTTAGTTACATAAAAATTTAAAATCTTTCACAAAAATAAAATAATATTTTTCTAAAAATTTAAAATTATAAGTGATTTAGTAAGAAATTTGACAATTAGCTGAAATCATTTTTAATTATACTTTAATCTTATAAGTAATTTGAATTAATCAATCATTCGAAAAGATTCAATACAATCCCAAAATGACTCGCATGTCAAATGGTTGGATCAAAACCTCTTATCCATATGCAATCTCTAGGGGAATATTATTCTAAAAGATGCGTATAGGTGGAGAGTTTCACAAAACCCAACCCTGATAAAAAAAAAAAAAAAATCATGACTCACCCTGCCTTAGATTGACGTAGGTTAGAGAGTTTGTCTATATCTCTAATTTTTGTTTTGATTTCTTTTCAATATTATACATACACTATATGGATAACAATAGTTGAAGAAATAAAATCTTTATGACATAAAAACTTATATATAATTTAAATTTGTTTCCAGAACAACGGAAGAAAATTAAAAATTAGCAGGAGAATGATATTAGACTAAACTCTGCTTTCTGATCTAGTAGTGTGTTAACTTCACTTGGCTCGGCTAGATTATATTTTTCTTTCTTATCATATGAAAAGACTATGCATGGGTCATGAAAATCTAAACACACGTGGCAAGGGTGGATAGAAAGACCCCCTACCCTACAAAGGGAAGCAGAGGGGGTGTCCTGCCAACTGCCAAGACCCACGTTTATTTCTGAGTTACCTAAATAGAGCAGTGCCCCTTCTTATGACCGTGCAGTACTTAAAAAGTTTGTCATACTGATGCAAAACAACAGAAAGAAAAAGCAAAAGAGAGACAAAAGGGGAAGTCGAAAGTCAGAGGAGTAATGGCTTTTTTTTAATTTTCACTCAAAAAATCCAATCTTTTCTTGGCTTTTATTTTGTTCGTTTTAGCTCATTGTACATATTCTCTTCTTTTATTATCTTCCACTCATTTGAAAGGCTGTTTGGCATTCCTGGCACTGGTATCCAGAATACTATTATCTTTATCGTTTGTTTCTTTCCTTCTGTCCATACAACTTCACCTCTACCTTATGTATTTCTTGTTTATTTATTTTCTTCTGTGAAAACTCTGCCATGCCTTAGTGCTGACACATGCATGGAAATGGGCAGATAATATACTATCACTGACACAAATTAATCACTCTTTCTTTCATTTCGTTATCGCCTGTTCTTCTTCCTTCATTCTTGTGTAATTAAATATTTTGCATTTTCAATTTTCACGTGTTACATAAGAAATTTAATGACTGATAACTTGTCGGTTCAACATTAAATAAAGGTTGTAAGCAACATTAGTTTGCACCCCTTTAATCATCATTAGATAAAGGAAAAAAAATTGTTTATTAGCAATGACAAGAGACATTCATAAAAGAACTTGATCAAAGTCTTACACTTCGAGAAAATTTCATCATATATAGCAATTCATTTCAGGATTTGCCTACTTACAAGTTCTAATAATCGAGAATTAAATACAGTGATAAGCCTGTAACATATTGGAACTACATTATGTCTGAAGTAAAGATATAACTGAAGAATAACCATATGCAAGAAAATTCAGCAGTAGAACATCAAATTCTTTACATTCTCATTGAGCTTTGGTAGAGGAGTAGCCTTTGGCGGGGCAGCTCTTGAGATTGTAGAAGCATTTCTCGCAGAAGCTATGGATTCGGATCGCTCAAGGTAAAGCCTACCCCTGTATGCAGCCAAGTGAGCATAGTAAGCAGGCGGCACCAAAGAAACTGGCTTAGTACACCTTACAAATGTGTAGCAAAGATTGTAAACCAACTTCTGTAATTCATCAGAAGTGAATTTGTTTTCATCCCACAAGACATGGTAATGGGTTGGCCTGCTTGTTCCTTTCACACCCCAATGGCTGCATAGATAGAAATCAAATTCCTTTGGATGAGTAATCACAGTATCCACAACTGTCCCTGGGGGTATATTTTCATCATAAAACTGGTTTTGAATGGCAGATAGATCGGTTTCGCAGGGAAACAACCTGGTGTGATGCCTCTTCTGGACTACTGCAAAAGTAATGAAAGGTCTATAACCAGGGAATCTACAACAAGCTTCCTTAATTGCTTGCAATTCCTCTTGCAGCACCTTATAGAATTGGGTTTCGCTTACTCCATCTCTAAAGAACATAATCCTCTTGGGAAGTTTGCTCACTTCTTGATAGAAATCATCTAACAATTCTTTCACCATTGCACCGAGATCTTGGATAATTTCTTGTCGATGTGTTTGTGATCTCATTCTTGATGCATACTTGTTTGCTGCTGGCCAATTCATGCTGCCAACAACAGCAGCAACAGATGGACTGAAATCATCGAGTGGATGGGGATGAGTAACATCAGCTCCCATAAAGATCACAGGTTCTTCGGAACAAAGAAGGCGTGGAATCTGAGAGGGTAATGAATTGTATAAAGCAACTGTGCAGCCTCCAACTTTGGCATTGATCTTGAGAGCCAAATTAGCCAGAAATTGTGAACTCAACTTGCCAAGATTCGGGAACAAGCAGCACTGGCTTACAACACCAACACTTGTCTCTGCTATTCGCTTCAAGTCTGCATATCCTTTGTGTCTCTTCTCCATTATACATATAAGCAGCTGGAGATTGTTCGATGCAGCTTTGTGCATTTTCTTGAGTTTCGATTCCAGAAGGGCGACATTATTAAGTACTTGAGTTGGCTCATATTGAGGGCTAATTATAGTGTTTTTGTTAAGAAATATGCCTAATTGGTCACACCTTTGAGAGAGCTGATTTATGAATTTTGGAATGTTGGACTTCTGATCAGGGGAGCCTCCAAAACTTATCAGTGCCCACCTTTCTATCCTAGTTCCTTCAGAGACATGACTGTCCAGAAGGTTCCACTGGCGGTCATGGCGAGAAGGCGTCAGATCTCTTATAAGGCCACCATCACCGAGTCTTAGTTTTGGAGGTTGTAGGATTCTCCCATTCAATCTCGTCATTTCTCTTGAAACATGGAGTTTAAATTCTCTGCCCTGGTTGCCACTGTCAAGTAAGATGAAGTTTGAATGATAAGAAATAACTAAATGAAGAGACCTAAGAAATACAAAAGAATATTTAAGAACATCCACCTTGTTGGCCCAACATTTCCTCTCACAACTTCATCAATAATCGCTTTTCGTTCTTTTGGTCTTTGGCAGCCCATCTTAAGTATTCTTGCAGTCTGATCATCTGAGAGCTTCCCAAGAAACTTCTGTCCTTCACAAATCATACAAAGCTCCATAGGAAGATAACATGGTTTGCTTCTACTAATCTGCAAGCATGGCAAGTTCCTGAATTTTATATCATAATTATAGTGATCCTTGAAGTAACTCACCAGCCTCAGGTTCTTCCCGTCCCTGTCTGGAAACCAGAGATTTTCTGTGGTTTCTTCAGTTAAGCCATAAACACGGTATCTCTGAACTGTTTCTCGGTGGCAAACAAAGACCCTGATGTTCTTTAAAGCCTTCTCCACTTCCTTCCTCTCTTCACCAATCAAACTCCTTGTTTGGTTCTGAAGGAGGTCCCGAAAAAACTCGAGACGCTTTTGCAGGTAGGGAATCACTCCTATACTTTCATGAAAAGCAGTCACAGAGAAGTCCACATTGAGAGCTAATCCTTGTTGAGTTGGTCTGAGACTTTGAAAAAACCCTCTCAATCCAACAGCTCCTCCTCCAATTTCCTTACTTCCTCCCATTGAACTTGAATAAAATGATCTCCCCACCGGTATACACTTCTCGATAGGACTCTCCCTCAAGACAACATCCAGAGCATGAAGATAATCCTGAGGAAGTGGGATCCAATCATCACCTTCCTTGCTCAAGTAGCAGCTCAGCTCCTTTCCATCCAACTTTGATACAAGCTTGATATTTATTCGAAATAGTTTGAGCTTCTGATGCATCGTTTCAAAGTCATTTGCTTCTCCAAAAGGCAATGATGGTTTGCTTGTTGGAATTGGGAGGCTAATGTAAAATTCAAGCCTATCATTTTGGAATTCAACTGGGCTGTAAAGATTCTTTCTGCCATCATAGGCTGGAAAAGCCCCAGAAAGCACAGCTGAATTGTCCTCTACCAGTTTTTGTTTGATCAACCGAGCAACTTCCTTAGAAGGTTTGGGAGAAATTTCCACATTGTAATGATAAATTTGTTGTGACGAATTGAATTGGACAAGAAAATGGTTGGCAAGGAGAGCAATAACTGGTCCTTCTACACCACCAGAATCAGGTCTCCTTGCAGTTACTAGTGCTTGGGTGGTGGAACCAATGTTTCTCCTTCCATCATTTCCTTTAAGTGGCTGACTCCTTTGTGGTTGCAACCCCTTTGGAGCTGGTTACAAATGAAGAAAGAAACAGGTGAGTCACTTCTTTCAAACTATTTCTTAAGCTGTCTTTTCAGTATTTAAGCATGGTTCGTTCTCATCCCAAATCATCCAAAAATAGTTAAAAAGATTGGAGCAACAACAAAATCAAGAACATAACAGTATATGAGTTTTTTGCATTAGAAGTAGCAAGAGAACATCTGTTTTGACCATTGAATTCTCCTCATTCTTTTTTTTTTTTCTTGTCTTTTATTAAGCAAATGAATTATATTCTGTTCATTACAGATTAGTCAGTCAAATATCTGATAATCGGAAGTGTACAAATACATAAAACCAAAGAAAATAATATATTACAAGAAACTGAAACAGTCACAGGAATTCTGTTTCCAAACTACTCTGTTGGAGAGCAACTTAAAAGGAAAATAAACATTATATACCAATAATAATACATACACAAAACCATTTTTTAACTTCCATAGAACGCACATGCAGAGAAAGTTATAGGAAAGCAAAAAGATTGCAAATATTACTAATAAAAATAAAACATATGTTCTAGATATGTAATGTTACCTGTTGAAACCGCGACAAGGGGTCCTTTGGTATCAGAACAGGCAGGAGGAGGATTATTTATCTTACATGACGGTTTCTGCATATGGGTTTTTGACCTGAAGCTGTGGTTTTGAGGAAAAGGTGGAGTTAAAGCAAGTTGAAGAGGTATAGGAGGAGGAAGAGGAAGAAGAGCTGGATAGTAACTTGGGTACTGGGCATGGTTAAAGAAACCAAACTGATTAGAGTATTGAAAGAGGTGATGCTGATACTGATACTGATACTGATGCTTATGGTTGTTGGTCCTACCCCTGAAAGTTTTAGTCTTTGTGGTGCATTTCTTGCTAGCATTGGATTCTTCTGTCTCGTCCATTCAGTTAAGAGTGAGTATAACAGAACAAACAATACAAAAGGGGGGGGGGGGGGGGTTATGGACATAACATGGGAGAGAGACAGAAAAGAAAGAGAGGAAATGGGATTGTGTTTTTAGATTATATCAGTGAGAGAGAGCGTGAAGTTATTGCAAGAGAGAAGAAAAAGAGAGTTTCTTTGGGTTTTAGCTCCTGAGGTTCTTTCTTCCCGTCCCTGTAGTTCTTCTAAGAACAGGTTTTGAAGAGGGTGTGTGCTTTGGGCTCTGGCTTTAAAAGAAAATAGGAAAGCCCCAACTCATGAACATGGGTGAAGGAGTCTACTTGGAGTCATCGCAATCTGTGTAATAACAAAAAGACTAAACTATCTTGGCAAAATAACAGGAAAAAAAATAAAAGAGAAAAAATGATTTTTTTTAATTTTTTTTCTTATATTTAGATAAAAAAAAAATTTTTTATTTTCTCTCCTCATATTTAGATAAAAAAGGAGAAAAGAAATTTATTATCTCATAAATTTTCTATTTTGTCCTTTATTTAAGAAAATAAATAATATTTACTTACTAAAATATATTGAAAAAATAAAAAAATTAAACAAGAAAAAGAAAATATACCAATGTGTAACATAATAAAATCACTACTTTCAAAGTAATGATTGTCTAATTTTTTATATTTATTAAGCACTAATACATATTATCATAATAAGTTACTATTTTTAAAGTTATGATTGTCTAATTTTTTCACATTAACTAAACACTAATATACTAATACATGCATTATGGGTAAAATTGTTAATTTATAAAAATTTTCTCTAATCTCTATATTTTTTCTTCATTTTAAAGAAAAAATAATAAAAATAAAATACAAATTATTTTCTCCTCCCTTTATTTTGTCAATAATTACTATGACATCTGACTATTAGACTAACAGTCTAATTATTGAGATTATTTTATACTATAAAAAATTAAAATCTCATTAGTTTTAGTTCTTTTTATATAATTTGGATGTATCACGAAAATTATAAAAGACCATGGTGTTTTATATTAATTATACATTTTTTACACATTGAAAGACAATTGAAAGAAAATCCACTACATTCAAGGCAACTAAATACTAGTCTCAATTTGATTAGAATAAATTATGTAAACTCATTTTTTTTTTCATTTTTAATGATGAAGAACTGCATTTTCTATGAAATATAATGTCAGTAAATTTTTTTATTATATCATTTCATATTATTAAAAATTTTTTATTTCATCATTTCATATTATTTAAGGTTTATTTCCTTTTTATCATTGTTTATTTTAATATATTCTATTTTTCAAAAAAAAAAGCCTCTATAAAGAAATTAAACTCACTCATATTGGATTTGTATATTTCAAAATTATTAATCTAATACTGGCTCGAAACCCTAGTCACGGCTGTTTGCTAGTAAAAAGTAAACTGTATACTCTTTGATCCATTGACTACCTGTCAAACATGTATGGTTATGGAAGCCTTTTGCCTACCCTATCAAATGAAGCCCCCTTGAGTCAAAATATAGATTATTTTTATTATTAAAAAGAACAAGAAAATAATTATTCTAGCTGATAGCGATTGGTCTTTAATGTCCTAAGGGGTCAAAGTACTGTAATTTTGTGTACTAATGAATGAATATTATCATCTCCTTGATCATCCTCATCATTACCACCCACTTATATAAAATCAACATAAGGTATGCTTTATATATATATATATATAGGCATGAATCAATTCAAACGGACTTATTTATTTTATTATATATTATAAGCACGTTAGATCTATTGAACCACTGGGAGAGGAGACATGACAAAAGCATATGCAAAATTGAGCAGGAACTAAGTATTTATTTACCAATATAACCCTAATATAGGTTAACCAATACCGATACTAAGGAACCATAGACCTTGAATTAACAATTTCTTGGACCTAACTACCGGCCTAGTTCTTTACGATTTTTTTTTCTTTCGTGAACCAGTAAACTACTGAAAAAGGGATTCCAAATATGATGTGTTTGCATTATCCTTTGACATTAGCAAAGCAATAAAACAACAGGAATAAGAATATTCTATTCCCCTCTTCTTCTCTATATATCACCACAGAGTCTTTGACAGACATCAGAATTGGAAATATTTAGATCTTCATTTTTCATATAAAAAACAAGCATATGATGTTCTACCTTTCATACAGTTAACAAATTGTCATTGTTTTATTTTTCATTTTCATACAAAAAAACAAGCATATGATGTCATGTTTAAACTTTAATATTTTCTTATTTTATTAAAAAATTAGTTTATTATAGTAAAAATTTTTCGAATTGTATCTAATTCATTTATATTTCGAATTTATTCAAACAAATTTATCTATAACACAAATTCTCATCAACAAAGCCATTCGTGTTAAGATGGAACATATTAAGCAGGACTGTATGAATTCTTGCTTGGTCTTTTTTTTTTTTTTTTTTTTTTTTGCTATTTTCTTCACAACAAATATCAGTTCTTACCTTTAACGTCCCTTCTGCTCAAGCTTTTGTTAGCATGATGAATGGCAGTGGGTATATATGAAGGGGGCCATTCATGCACTTGCGGAGGTGGGTCTCCTCCTCTAAGTATGTTTTTTTTTTTTTAACAGTCCTCTAACTTACTTTGTTTTTAAGGATAAACATCATTTGAACATGGTAATGGGACAATATCATTGGTGTGGAGCCTAGGATAGCTCAATACCCTATTTACTTCTTTTTTTTTTTTTTTTTTTTTTGAATTTGGACCACATCAATGCCCACTAGCCTAGAGGCTAGAGTCCATTGTCCTTGTGGGCCATATATTGACAAAAATGAAGGATTAGTCAAACAACAACAGTTTCAGATGGGTACATGTTGCACAAACAAATTATGCCATGACTCCCTTATATCACAAATATTTAGCTTATATGTGGCAACAACTACCTGCCAAAAGGAGAAGAAAGGATGTTACCCAACTAATTAAATTTTTTATTAGCAGTTAGCTGATTATTACTCTCACTGATTTATTTAGTGTAGAAAATTCCTAGGCTTCAATCACCAGCTCACAATGTAAAGCTGTGACTGTGATGATTTTTTTTTTTTTTTATCTGTGTTGCCGTCATTTCTTTTTATTATTATTATTATTCACTTAGCATAATGAGAAGACCAATGGCTGCATTCCCCAAGAACATGTTTGTCCTCAATATAAATTCCTTGTCAAAATCACTCACTCTGGCAATCCTGTATGATTCAAATTTCGCAACTTGCAATGAAGATAAGTATATTTCCGTAAATGGATACCTTATATATATATATATATATATATATTGCCTTCTAAACGAATCTTGTGGTCAAATTTTTTTTTTTTAGTGTTTTTATGGAGTTTTTGGATTTTATTTAGTGTATTTTTTCTGAGCCATTTTAAATTTTTTTCATAATCTTTTAGTGGATTGAAACTTAATATTATAAGAGATGAGTATATCCTTTTACCATTTGAGTCATATTCAATTGATTCAAATAAAATTTTATATATGATATGTGAAAGCTGATCAGGATGTTAGCAAGATTATATGGGGTGACCATAAACAGACTTAATAATTTGAATAATTATATCATTTTTTTCTGGAAGGTGCATAAGTATATAATTTAATAACCAAAGAATTGAACTTTATAACATGAATGCATATGATGTGATTTAATAATAAAAGCAATTACTGTATGTTCTTATCAAGCAAAAAAATTGCATAGATTATGAAATTGATTATAGAAATTCTTTTAGATGGTTATTCACAAAAGAGTTGGTGATAGCTTGAATTGTCAATATAATTTGATCACATATGAGATCTGGTTTAGTCTTGCAGCAAAAAGTTTTCTTACCATATTTTATGATTTGATTAATTAAGCTAGCAAATGGGCCAAACCAGTTCTTTGTCCAGAGTGAAGTCCCGGTACACATATCTACATAACAAGTCCCATATTTGTTTGCCCTGGTGTGTTTCACTTCTCTTCATTTGGATTGAAGGTATGAATTCTAAAGAATAAAAATCATAAAATATTGTTTCATTACTGGTAAAATATAAAAATATCTCTTGTTATTGTTATGGTTTTTCTGTACAACATTTTGGGATGAAAGTGTTGGTTTCTCATCTCATTCTCCTTTCCAAAAATATAAATACAAAATTCTTTCAGGATCCTTTTCTTTTTAATATTAATTACTTAATTTAAACAGAGTTCGAACTTATTAAAAAAAAAAAAAACTCTACCACAAATTTAAAGCTCATTTAAATACTATCAATTAAACCGTTCATTTGAGCGTATTATTTTCTTGTCACCAACACTAAGTGGAGCATTAATATAAGTTGAAATAGAAAGAAGGAATAGAAACATATATATGCATATATGTATTTCAAACGTGAGGGGCATCTCCTCTTGTCAAGCATTTCACCACATATTTATCTTGATTTGAAATATAATTGCAAAAGAAAGAAGTAATGCAATTGAAATGATTATATTTCTTGTTGTTTTGCTACTTAATGGATGCCAAGATGTAAGTCTGTAACAGGGACGAATGAATATAATGTCTAGTGAAGTTGACAATATATACATATAATGTGCAGTAGTGGGTGGCATGTCTACGCTATTTATGGATATCAGCTAGGTTTTGCGCATATTATCATTTTTTTTCGAAATTTGTATTTATATAACAAAGGTTTGATTTTATTTAAGGATTTAAATGACCTTTTTTATTTGATTTTATTTTAAGGATTTACATGACCTTTTTTAAGTGTATTTTTTAAAAAAAAAAAAATGAACTTTAGGAAAATATTTTGATAAGCAAATAAATAATTCTAAATACATAATTCATCCATATGTGGAATATAGAAGGATTCAGACCTCAGATTTTGCCCCAAAAAAAATTTTAAGATTAGCCATATTAAAAAATTAAAAAAAAATTAATTTAACACCATTAAGCTCAGAAAATATGGAAAAAAGAAGAATTCAGCAGCAGCAAAGGGGACAGGAACATGAAGTGGATGCAATCCATTTTGATTATTTGTTGAAGTAGTGGAAA
This sequence comes from Omphalea diandra, assembly GCA_949677035.1. Lineage (NCBI taxonomy): Eukaryota > Viridiplantae > Streptophyta > Magnoliopsida > Malpighiales > Euphorbiaceae > Omphalea > Omphalea diandra. Next base: position 29,525 of record CATIWR010030819.1, on the reverse strand, counting down.
TCCATGTAAAAGTTGAGTAGCTATAATTGTATCTAAACTTGTAAGACCCACTCCCTTTACATTTAACCAAATATTACTGCAGCATTCTGCATTTATCCCAGGGAAATGAAATATACATTTTTATGGCCACTCACTGACTACTGCACAAATTGTCTGCTATATACATGTGTGTGTAATTTCTACAATTTGTCTGCCAGATGCTCCTTTGTTACCTTAAAAATCAATGAATCCATTCTTTTTCACTTATGTATCATTGCACGGAGCAAACTTCATTGAGATTAGGATCTACTGACTGCCTTTACATTAGATATTTTTGTTTTTTTATAAAAAAATATTTGAAGGTGATGGCACTGTCAATATTTTGGGGAATTGTATAATTTAACCTTATAAATGGCCATTTTTTATGAGTTAACAATAGATTGGGCCAAATTATAATGGAGAATCAATTAATCGATTCACCCATTAATGGTAAATGACATCTTTAAACTTTGTGTTTATATATATATATATATATATAGAACTGCCACTGTTAAAGCCATGTAAGCAGCCGCACTTTCTTTTCTTTTTTTTTTTTTAATCTAAATTGATTAAAATCTTGTTCCTCAAATCAAACATATCCTTAAATATTATATGAGAGTTTTTTTAGGATGCAAAGAGAAATTAAGAAGAGTGATGTAAAGACATAGAATATAATGTAAATGATATTAATTAATTTCATTTTGTTTGGAAATTTTTTTTAAAAAAAAGTAGATTAGTGAATGTGAAATACTTTTAAATCTTTCAATTGCGCTCTTTAACCTTTTGATTGGAGTTAAGAAAAATGAACATTTAAAAGTAAATTAATGTAAATTCTTATCTTTCATTTACTTTCATTTACATTATAAAAACTCACAACAAAATTAATTCGTTAATTTTTATTTATATTTCACTTTTTTAACTCCTAACCCACTCTCATGCAAATAACGTACTTATGAAAGTTAACGAATATCTTTTTTTTAATAGTGTAAGTAGATTTCATTCTTTTAATCTAGCCTTATATTTAATTTTTCTCCACCACCTTTGATTGGTTGGAGCATTAATTTTGGCTATTAGAGACGGAGGTGGTCTGCAAAAACCAAGAAAAAAAAAATTAAAAAAAAAAAAGCAAAGCATCAACCATTTTGTGAAGCTTTGATGAAGTCTAAAATGGACAGTTCATTGGCCCTTTAGTGGAGATCCTTCGTGCACAGGTTCATAAAGGTACATATCCAAAAAGATTTTAACTTTGAAGTTGGATATGCAGATTTTTCAAGTTTATCGCATAAAAAATTTAGCAACAATGTTTTTATTTTTTATTTTTTGAACCAGTTAATCTTTTTTGCAATTCATTTCAGAAAAGCGCAAAACCCTTTGGACACAAAAGGATCGGCTTATGTTAAAAATTAGCCCCTTAAGTTTATCTTAAAGGTTAATTTAATAACTTCAATTTTAACCCTTTAATTCTTAGAAATGAGTTAGTTGAACCAAATCCTTGACTTCTTTAAACATACTACTAGGACAGAGTAACGATTAGATGTTGCAAATAATAAGAAAATAAAGTAAAAGTAACTAGTGAATCCCAATATTTAGATCTTGAATTACTTACCCTATGTTTGATAAGTTATGTAGGAAAGAAAGAAAATAAAAAAGGAAAATAATTTTAGTTTCCTTCTTTTATTTTTTCTCCTCGTGTTTGGATAAAAATGGATGAAAAAAAATTAAGAGATGAAAAAAATTATTCTCATATGTTTCCTATTTTGCCCTTCATTTAAGAAAATAAATAATATCTATTTACTAAAATAAATTAGAGAGAATAAAAAAATATAACAATATTAAACATAATAAAATCACTACTTTTAAAGTTATAATTGTCTAATTTTTCACATTAACTAAACACTAATATATATAATCCTAATAAATTTTATCATACACTCATATTAAATACTAATTCAAGCAACAATACACAATATTTCTTAATCTTTTATGGGTGAAATTGTCAATTTATAAAAATTGTCTCCAATCTCCTATATTTTCTCTCCATTTTGGAGAGAAAATAATGAAGGTAAAATAATATTTATTTTTCTTTCCCTTCATATTTTCCTCCCTTTCCCAAATTAAGAAAAATCTCATTCCTCCCTTGTTTATTTTTTCTCTTATGTCCTCCTCTTCCAAAGACTGGGTTGGTGTCGCTCTAAAGTTATTATTATGCCATTTTTTAACCTAAAACCCTAACCCATCATAACCATCACAGATGCACCATAAAACTCTTAATAAAAACAATTCTGCCACTGCTATAATGATCCTGTAGTTCTCGTTTATTGCAAAGTTGACTTTGCTAAGCTTTGCATCTCATATGATCTTTAATTCCATTCTATCAACTAGCTCTTCTCCAGACATATTTGTTTCATTCTCTTTAACACATGCAATATCTCTCTTGCTTCCGTCTACCATAACAATGATTGAAAATATAAAGCATTTCTTCCTATTCATTATCCACTACCATCGCTTGATTGTAAACTTTGATGGTTTGGTCGGCTCTGGATTTGATGGCTCAAATTTTAAATATAAATATTCAAATTTATTGATTTGGGATGGTCTTATTTTTCGCATTGAATCATTGATAATTTGATTGTTTCAAGTGCTTTGGGTTAAAATTTATAAGCCTTAGAGGGTGCCTCATTTGCTCAAGGCAAGTTCCCCTCATTTCTTGATTTATTTTTTTTTTTTAAGCATGCACTTTTAAGTTTTTGGGTTTTCATGATTTTTCCTTTTTGGTTAGAAATGGAGTGAAATGCAAATCTTGGCTTTTTTTTTTCTTTGTTGATTGGTTTGCAAGGATTGAAATATTTTGTTATATTTTGTGTGATTCATGAAGTCTAATTTTAGTTGGATAAGTTTAAAACATAATTTGGAGTATAAGTTTTTTAAATCACTTATATTTTTGGAGTACAAATAGTAGAATAAGGAACTTATTTTATTTTGTTTTGTTATTTGCAAGAAGTAGCTGGTTAATATTTCTCCTGGTTAGCTGATGAAGTTAACTATTGAGTTCAATCAATCTATTTTGAATTTACTAAAATTGAAGTTAATGGGCTGAGTTGACTTTTAAGATAAAGTTAAGGGGCTAATTTGTATCACAAGCCCAAAAGGATCATAAGTTCTATTTAATTACAAGTGATAACAAACTTTTTCTTTTAAATAAATTGAATCGAGTTGGACGGTATTTGATTTATTTTATTTGAAATTATAAAAAATTTTAAAAATATTTTTTAATATAAATTCTATTATTTTAATTATTCATAAACATTATATATAATATGTTACTAATTTTTTATTTAATTATATTTAAGTATAAATATGTCATTTATTTACAGAAATTTTATTTTAATTTCAAAATTTCAGTTAATTAGATACCGTTTATTTTTTTTTGAATTTTATGCATTTAAAATCAAATCAAATCAAATTAAATTAATTAAATTTAAAAAAACTAAATTAAGTTTTAAATTTAGTCAATCCAAATCGAATATCCACCCATAAAAACAAGTTCAACACATCCAACGACGATGAACTAACCTATTGCAGTACTTTGCACATCTGATCAATAAACTTGCAATACCATTACGCAAATAAATAATGCAAATAAAAGTTGATTGAATAAACATGGCAACTTGAAATTTTTGATGTAGTGCACCAAGAAGAATCAAAATCATATTAAACATCAATATTCTTAATCTTATAGGTCGTTGAAGATCTTTGGCTGTACGGTCAGACAAAGTAAGAAGATTAAGAAGATCATAGAAATTTAGAGGATCTTGACCGATGATCATATGTCTATTATCTTGACTACTTTACTTAATAAAAACATCTTTGGAAAATTTGAAAAGCCAGACATTGGTCATGATTAAAACCCAAAGGTGAAGATATTTATGATGGATTAATTGGTTGTTAAAATTAAATTAATAGATTCGTATTGCAGCACTTGGCATAATTTTGATACGTATAATTAATCATAAAATTTGCTATAACCATGTTTTTTTTTTTTTTTGAGATATTATATCTATTATTGAGTTGTATGTTTATGGCATTACTAGGTTAAGCATCAGAAATATTTAATTGACGAACATGTCATATTTATCAAACATACCCCTACTCTACTCATCAATTACCTCAAGAAACATAGGTATATTGTAAATGGTTTAAACAGAATTAGTATCATTAATTAATATGAAATTAAAATGAATTTGTATTCTCTTATCTTTAGGCAAATATTATTAATCATATTTGTAGATTTAAGTAATTCATTTTTAAATTAAATGATTGCAATTCTATTCAAAAAATAAAATTTAAAATCTTCAAAAAGTGAATTATTATTAATAAAAATAAATCTTAATTATTGAATTTGAGTTTAATAGTTCAAAATTTTCAAATATGACTGGTCATATTGATCAATATATAAGAGGACCTCAATTCAAAATGCTGGCTTTTATAATTCAGGATGAAAAATCATAAAAATATATGAAGTACAATTTGAAGATGTTTATGTCATAATTTTACAGTCTCTTAGATTCATCTTTCAAGCCATCAGTGAATGTGAATTTTCTTTTTATATTGGTAAAATCCCTAATAAGCAACCTGAATTTCTAATCTTGTGTAGGCTTCAAGTGAGTGGAATTGTGGGTAAGGTTCTTCAAATTATCTCAATTTTTTTGTGGCCTCCACCAAGTAAGTTGGTACTTCATTGGGCAGTCAAAGTGCTTGTGGTGCGAGTGGGATATTTTATAACTATCATGGTTTTGTCAAAAATTATATTTCAATTCCTTTAGGTTAGGGTTTTGCTTATGAAGTGGAAATTCAAATAGCAACCTATGTTATTAACAAAGCATTTGAATTCTATATGGCTTGAGTGTGATTCTTTCATTTTTATTTTTTTTTTTCAATTCCTTCCAGATTTCTAGTCTTGATGTTCTATAAAAAATTTTGTTAGCTTAGTCTAGATACTTAAATTAGACTCGAATGATGAGGTTTAAGATCTCATATTTTTTTTGAAAATGGAATATGGTAGCTGACAAAATGGCTCCTGAAAGTCTTCTTCTACATAATGCCTCTTGGTGGTTTCAGCCTTCAGTTTTTGTAGCTCCTTTTCTTCTTCATGATGCTCAAGGTCGTGAGAATTTTTATTTTGTTTAGTGACTATTAATTAATGGTCTTGTTTTTCATCTTTACTATCTCTGTATAGACTATCTTATTTGGATTCTGTATATACTATTTACTTGGAAGTTTTTTAATAATATTGGGGAAAGATTCTATAATGAAGGTGCTTAGGAGATGTCAATCTAATTGAGATGTTAAGATGTACCTGCTGAATCCTGCTTTTCTTAAAGAAAAATGATCTATCTTTATAAAAAATAGCAAATTTCTTTATGAAAGAAAAAATAATTTTTGTCAAACAGGTAGGAAAACTATTAAGGTTTTTGGATCTTGAGAGAAACATTCCATAGTCGATTATTGATCACTGAGAATTATTTGATTGTTAACAACAATCATAGTTTACCTTTTATTTAATGTAATTTTCATTAATATTCAATACAATAGAAAATGTTAATTGTTTATTCAGATTTCTCAAAAAACGTTTTAGAATTAAAAAAATATACAATTAACATTAAGTAGTAACCAATAATACGGATAGCGTTTTAAAAAAAATAAACAATATAAAAATATGTAAAAAAAATTAATTCATGCATCAATTATCGATTAATATGACTTATATATGTTCATAAGTGAGTCAAGTGACACGTCTAGAGAAAATATTAATCAAAGGGCAAATTTTAGAAATGATCTATGATCAAATTAAAAATTTGGGATAAAAATAACTATCTGAATATTTATAGTATAATTTCCAGATTAGAAGCCTTGTCAAGAAGGTGAAAAACAAATTTATTTGCTAATGAAGCTATAACCTTAGGATTATGATATTATAAATTTAATTGACAATTTACTTGACATGGTATCTGGACCATAACACATGAAAGCAAAAAATAATATAAGAGCTACTCTTATTAATTCTAAATTTAACTCTTTAAACAAGGTACAAATATGGGTGTACTTGGTGCAGCACTACGTGAAGGAATTCATTTTAAAATAAATAAATAAATAATAAGAAGCCCTCTAATCATTCTTGATCTCTCATCTAAGTACTCGTAACAAATGCTTGTTGTTTAGTTAGAGTGCTACAATGATCTTTTTCCTAATGTTGCTTGGTGGATATATTAGAGATTAGATCTTGCCTAATATAAGTTGCTATAAAAATCTTAATAGTGGAAGCAATCTAGTTTAGACTATGACCATTCTAAATAGTGAAGCAAATAGGAGGAAGATCAAGAGAGCTCCAAAGAGATAATTCACCACCATCACCATCTTCCTTGCTGGAAGAACAAGAAGACGACCCCACTTCTGTTGGTGTTTGTAGAATAGTATTCTCAACATGATCTTGCATTTCTTTTCCCTTGTTATCATCCATTTCCTTCTCCTCATTATAACCATTGTTATCAATGTTAATTCTAAGGTCGCTAGGTAATAATATTTGATCACATGATGATGATGATAATGATGACCCTTTTTTAGCCTTTCCCATTCCTATGGGCCCATGAGTCGGCCTCAAATATTCTGATACTCCATTATAGGCATAAAGAGAAGCTGAGACCTTACGTTCATAGTTGAGCCTCTTCATGACCCCTCTCATTGTCATTGATTGGTGATAGCAGCTGTAGTATTCCTGCTCCATTGGGCCCATTAGTTCTTCTGCTATTTCAAATGGAGAATAGTAACTAGATGATCCTGCACTACCCTCATCAAGAGGAAAATCTATCTGCAACCCCACCTCAATCTCTTCTGCTCGTGCATTATCTTGATCAACAATGTTATTACTCCAATTATCGTGACCTAGATGCACCTCCCCTTCTTCTTCTGTTGTAAAGAAACCATTACTTATGCAATCACTGTTAGTTATGACACTGTTAGCATTTGTAGCAGTATTTTCTATATGCATATCGAATAAATTATCGAAGTGGGTATCTTCAGCGTTTCTTTCCTCTTGCTGCTGTAGTTTATGTGATGCAGAAGACGCATTGCTGTTTCTTGCTTTGAGTCTACGTAAAAGAAGGTTGGTTATCCTGGAGGGAAGAGCTGGCTTGGAATGAGAAGAAGGAGAGCAAGGCCAGAAATTGGTTCGAGTATTAGATCCTCGAAGCAAGCAAGCAGCTTCATCATAAGCTCTTGCTGCTTCCTCAGCAGTATCATATGTACCTAACCACACTCTTATCTTCTGTATTGTGTCTTTTATCTCAGCCACCCACCGCCCGGACGGCCTTTGGCGCACGCCAATGTATCGTTTTCGAGCTCTCCAGGCTCCTCCCAGCGCTGCAGCCTCCTTCAACACTTGGTCCCATGCCATGTATTCTGCCTTCTGTACATGTTCTGCATCATCCCCATTAGTACTAATTGCCTTTCTCTTCCTTACCATTTCCTTAGCACTCATCTTGTTTCGTTTGAGATGCACGCAGGTAATGCAGGTCTAGTTTGCTTCTTCGGTGTTCGTCGCATATATATATTAGAGAGGAGAAATTGTGCAGCAAATGAAAAGAATATTTTGTTAGCAAGTCTAATACTACTTGTAGCTACTTCTCTGTTATACACTTGGTTCGGCTTTCTTATAAATCAAAATATTTCTTTTTATATTGAGATTTCCCTTTCAAAACAAGTGGAGAATTCAAGATATGGTAAGTAGACCAAGTCAGACCTCGTCCATTAGCTTATAATTAAGATGTTTATATATGAACGGATTAATCCCGAAGATTTGCCTAACAATGAGTTTGAATAGTCAGACAAAAAATTTCAACTGGAATTTTAATCAAAACTAAATAAATTGAGTCCAGCTAAATATTGAAGGGAATATTCCATTTATTTCATATATAGGCTGCAATTTCCAGTCAAATTTCTGTTGCTCCGTATGCAATGATAATGATAGTTTGTTTGTTTTGGAGGGAAATCAATTTAATAAAACATTGAAAGTAAGTTCCTGCATTGTAAAAAACCAATCCGGTTAAAGGGACATATATATATATATATCAAATTGCGTTTGTTCCAATGTACTAAAATTATAACCTCCGCAGCATTGATCGATCATCGTTACTTTCAACATGGCAAGATTTTCGATCGCAGGAATGTACAAAACCATCAACTTCACAAGAGTAGTATAGCAATCCTTGTTGAAATTAAAAGAATTGAATAAAGAGAATTCTGATAGCTAGGCATTCTTTACCGAATGAGGTAAATGAAATTCATTTGGTTCGTAAATGGGTCATTTAGTTGATGAGCAAAATCCTGCCAGGGCTGCCTGTAGTATAAGTGAAATCACCATAAAGCTATAATTTTTATGGAAACTGGTTTGCAAACTATCTGATGACTCTATCTTTAGGAACTTAAGACCAATGTTGTCAAAATCGTAAATCGCGAGTTGACTAGTACGATTTTACAAATCAAATTCACGTGAACAATTTAACTTGTACATAAAATTGAGTTTGCGGTAAAATCGGATGAAATCGAGTGTTGACTAGTTGAACTCTGTAAAATCGGGTAAAATTGAGTTTTGACTCATTATTTGTTCTTTTTGATTTTTCTATCTAATTTTCTACTCCTATTTTTATATTATTTCTCTTTTATTTCTCTGATTTTTCTCCCTTTTTCATTGTTAGAATGCTCAATTTTCTTCCCTTTTTTTGTTTCTTGTTACTTGATTTTCTGTTGTTGGGACTATACATTAATTGTTAATTGTCAATTGACTAATCCTATATGACTGAAATTGAAATAACTAACTACCACTATTGGGGAGTAAAGTTTTACACAAAGAAATGACTTTTGAGTTAGTGATAATATTTGTGAAAATACTAATAATGAGTCTTTTGGTGGCAATGAATGTGAAAATGATAAAGATGAAAATAGCAATAATGTTGACGCTGATGAAGATGAAATGGTTGATTTGAATAAAAATATTGATAACTTTTTTTAAATGTTATATTTTATTTCATATAGTATTTATTTGTATATTTTATATTATTAATTTAAATGTGTAATAGATTTGAACTAATTTCTTTTAGGTATTCTAATATTATGATATAGGATATGAACTTGAATCTCTTTATACATATATTATCTTATGATCTTCTTAATGTAATTATGTGTATTAAATTTAAAAAATATCTTATTTATATTTTTTTTATATATATAATTATATTTTACATGGTATTTTGTTATGTTATAAAATATTACGATTTTATAATCCAATTTTACTATTTCGATTGTAGGGTCCTTTACCAATTTTAGAGTAAAAAACCGAGTTTGTTCCTAATGGTGTAGTTGGATAATGCATGTCAAGATTTTCGTAGTCAGGAACTCATCAATAAAACAAGATTAGGTACATGTATAAGAAGAAGAGAAGTACTGGTCTATCAAAATAATACAACCATAGTAAAAGAGAGGGAGAAGAAGTAAGGATAACTTAACGGAAAACCCTAAGCCCATGTCATGGAGCTGGTAAGGTTTGAACTCTGAGCCTTTATATTAGGAGACAGACGCTAGACTACTACCAAATTATTTAATGCAATAACTCATTCCTTCGTTTGACATATATTTTTTTGCTTAAATTAAAAAATTTGGGATAGAATTCCACTAGGAATGGAATGTCTTGATATTTCTGTAACTTCAATCTTTTGTTTTTGGTAGCATTTTGGATGCCTAAACTCCCCTAATCTAAAACACGATGTTCTTCCTTAACGCAATGGCTTTGCTTTATTGATGCTCTGATATCATGCTCCCAACGTGGCCTCACTGGCTAAATCTCCGACTCAGAGCCATCGTCGAATCAAAATTTTCTCTAAAATAGATTTTGAAATTAACTTAAATATAATAATTAGTAACTACAATAATCCACAATGATTGACATAAGATCAAGTGAATAATAAAATTAATTTTCCAAAAAAGTAAATAACAAAAATTATGAAGTTCATGTTCAATTTAATTAAAAATACTTTTGGAAATTTTGGTGATGATAGAATTTCATTATCACTTTTATGAACGAAATTAAAAAAAAAAAAAGAATTCTTTTCAGCCGAAAGAATTTCTGGCTAGGTTAACCAAACATGGTCTATGTTCAATCACTGACATATTCAGTCGATAAAATTTGTTACAGGAAGTGTCCCACTGGCACTCCTAGCTTGCACGAGATAAGGTATTATTCCAAAGTACAATAACAAGTTTATCCGTGTTGAGTGACAGACAATTGTCATGGAGGAGGGCAACTAGTAATGGTCTCAGTTTAAAGCCTTCAGTTTCTTTTGTCTACCCTCATCTTTCTGATACTCGGAAGAAAACAAAAGGAAAGAAGAAAAAGAGAGAAATCTATCGACTGGCACCCTCTGCTGCAATTGTCAACTATCCATTGTCTCTTTCTTAACTCGGTTCCTCTATAATATGATTTCTTCCAAGTCCTACAGTAACAAAATCTAAAAATATCTAGCTTATTAGGTCTTTTTACTCGCATTCTTTAGTATTGTGGAGAACAGGGGGGTCTTTTTACTCGCATTCTTTAGTAGTGTGGAGAACAGGGGGGTTTCGTTCGTATTTGATCTCACTATGGTGAGAATTTCATCTTCATGATAGACTTAAAAGGAGAAGATTATCTCATTACCAACAGTTTGTTCAGTCTCCAATGAACTAGAACACTAAAGCTAGCATGAGTCCTCTAAAAATTACTATTTCTATAAGAAACATAATGTTGCAGTCAATTTAATAGGAATATCAGCTTCAATGACGATTGAATAACCATCGCCACTCAAAATTTTTAAGGCAATGGGTTGATGTGTCCTTCCTACTTATATATGATCACTTTCCTAATCTCAATTTCTATTGTTCTTTGTTTTTTCTTTTCCACAGGCCACAACCCACTTTTAAAGATCCAATAAGACTGTAGGTTAAAATGGCAAGCGAGTATTGTTTGAGTTTTAAAGTTCCACAGGCCACAACCCACTTTTAAAGTTCCAATAAACTACGTACTGTAGCTCAGAACTGGACTTGTGACCCTAGAACTCCGCTCACGTAGGAATTCAAATCTTTGACTCATATCTGGTTCTTCCTAAGTATGATATTCTTTCCTTCAAAATAACCCACTTCTTCCTATTGAAAGTAAAACAAGTTATCTCCCCTTCCAGCTGTTATGCTAATCTCTTCCTTGAAAGTCAGACCTAAATGAAAAGGATTGAAATTTTGTAAGGACGCGAAATGGGACGAAGCAAATCGGCAAACTGGGGAGCCGTTCACCAGGCAAAGGAAAAGGAGTACGGAAGAGACAATGCAGGCCCAATGCTCCGATTGACATTCCTCCTACGTGTTTCTAGTGTTGTTTTTTCGACTCAGAGAGATTGTCACCCATGAACCACACGTTCTTTGATTATTTTTCTTCTGATTCTTAATTTTGTTCTAAAATATTCTTCCACCTGCTTTGATCTCACAACAAATGAGCAGAAAAGGGACGTTCCTTAAAACGAATGCCATAAGTTTGGCCTCTTCATATGGATTACACACAAATTTCATTTGAATTCGGAACTGCGCCATAACAATTAAAACAGTGGAAAAGAATGAAAGAACTATTCCGTAAGTAACCAAATATTATCAAGGCTTAAGCAACCAATTTACAAGGTAATAAGCCCACTTAAATCCATGATTCTAACATAATGCATTTAAATTGATATCTCAAAGCCAGTAAGCTGCCCATCATGCTGCGGGAGCAAGACCCATAGTAAATACGGCTGAAATGGATGAAACAAGAATATTCAAAAACATCGGTCTCATTATTATGATCACCACGTATTGCCATTGCAATTATACTGGGGTAGTCCACTCTCAAGTGATAGTAACATGTTCAACCTTTAGTCTTAAGGAATAACGGCACTTTGAATTTCTGCACTTGCTGAGTATCAAGAGATGATCGCCATTACCACTATTAGCATCGTTAAAATGAGGTAAGTTTATTAAATTCTTCCGCTGCACTTTGTACTCATATATTCATAAGGTCTGTCTGAAATTGTGGAGAGTGGACTCCATATTTATGCAAGTCAAGGTTCCTTACACTGAATCATTAACAGCGTTGATGCCAGGGTGTTGTGTGTGTGTGTGACAGAGAGAGAGAAAGAGAGAGAGATAAGAGCTATAAACCACCAAATCCCTCACTTTGCAGCACCTCTAGGAAACAAAGCTTCGACTGGCAATCCTTCCACCACTCTTCGCTTATTCCATCCAAAGCCTCTAGGCTGGTTTTACCAACAAAAGAATGAGTCTAAAAGTATCATCAATGACATGGAATGCAAAATAGAGCTATCCAAGTAAATTATACAGAATCATATGGTAGATTGAAACTTAATACCTCGTGACATTCTGCAGCTAAAAGCCTTTCTGAAATAAGATCGCACAAAATTACAATGCCAATACTTTAAAGAGACGAATTTAAACCAGTTTTTTTAATATTATATATTTCCATCCTTTTGAAACTACAAAATATTTCCAGCTATGTTCTCATATTTGAGGAGATAAGTTCTCAGTCCAACCAATTATAGCATGATAATTAGAAGTTGTGAAATTTTTGCACAGAATAGAAAGAACAATATGTGCACTAAAGAATCAAGCACAACCAACTTCTTCAAACTAGAATCAGCATTGCTTTGGACCGCCATTCAACCATGCTTTCGGACTTCCATCAGATTTTTAATTAACTAGGAGCAATTAGAAACTATAAAAGAAGGGAGTGTCAGTACAATAGTTAAATCTACAGGCAGAAAATAGGTGATTAGAATAAGTCTTCAAGGTGCCTTGCAAAAATTTCATGAAAAAAGACAATAAAATGAACAGTCCAAATGTGTATTATTCTTAATGCAGTGAAAGAATATTAAATAGATTCAGAGAATGTCAAAAGATTTGAAAAGGAGAACAAAATAAAAAAAAATCCTGAGCTTCCCCTCGGTGCAAAACAGGGAAAAATTCAGCCAACGTTTGGCCTTAAGAATAGTGAATCGAAATGAAAAATGAATATAGAAAACCTAACTGGTCAGTAAAATAGTAAATCATTCCAAGACCAGTAATAATCCAGTATAATTGTATCATTTTTTACTTGAATTATGAAGTGTGTGCTCCACATGCTTTACAAATCAAGCAATCTTAATAGCCATATTGCAATAGCTGTGTACAGATTTTTATTCCTGACAGGATTTTACATGAAGACCAGTTCATGCATCAACTGACATGCTAACAGAAATGGTGTTGATTTAATGTTTGCATTTACTAAGACCTCGGGGCATAATTATAAACAAAATAAAGAAAGAACCATCTAATTGGACATGCATGCACATCCAGGCATATACTCGTGTCACAGTATACTCTTTGTTAGGACATGAGCACATGGCAAAAGATATTCACTAAACAAAATTGTAGAGATAATGGAAACCACCAATACCAGTCACTGAATTTTAAATAGCCATACCTCAGAATCAAACATAAGCAGGTGATATAAGGGGACTAAGATTGTCAGAGTTTGCAGAGTACTGAATTGGCATTAGAGCTGAGTCTTGATAGGCAGTGACCAATTTATCGAAAAATTCAGCCATTGTAGGATCATGCTTCTCTTCCCTATCCTTTTTTATTAGAACCTGAAAACATAAACCCACCTAGTCAATAAATGGTGAACCTCTAAAACCAGAAGAGGAAAGAAAACTATGTCTCTCTTGGACATAGGGCACAAAGATCATGGCATATGGACATACTTCAGCAGAATGAGCAATAAAAATGGGTAGAAATCGTTTCCGGCAGTACTCATTAAAGAGCAGCGTGAAGACCGGAAGAGGAAAAATTAAGGTTGATGTTATTGAGAGCTTCTTCAGAGTAAAGATTCCTATTGCAATTGCATGCATGAGTACCAGACAGAATATCGTTGAATTGTGCACGCTAGGCCAAAACTGCCCTGCAGTCTCATACTTCAGCGTGTATACATTTATGAACTGTGATACATTTGGAGAGCATCAATTCGTAAGGATTTAGTAACAACATAAAAAACAGAATTCAAGTGATAAAGGGCAAGAGCTGGTCCCTTTAGTGACTAGAAAGTCAGTGATCTAGGTTCGTCGATCGATCTTGATGATGAGTCCCCTCCAGATACACGAAAGGTTCATGGCCTAATCCTTCAACAAGAGAGGCAGATGGAGGTTGCAATTCATGAGAAGATCCCATCGGCATCCCATGCTATGCAGATCACGCGTGCACCACTACAACAAACGACGCGTTCCTCATCATCTTCCTCCTCTTATTGCAAAGACTCACAATGTACTCACTGTGACCAAGGATGACACTCTATGGATCATTGCTATTATTTAATTGGGTTCCCAGTGGGCCACAAATGGTATGGCAAGAATGTAAAGCCCAGAAATAAGAGAGCAGTAGCCAACAACATTGAGGTGAAGAAGGAGATAACTAATGAGAGCCCAATATTTACAGCTGAGGAATACAAACAGATCATGGCCCTGATCAACAATAAAAATGGTAACAATCAACCACTAGCAAATGCTACAGGTACAATTACACGCAGCTATAATAATATGGAACATGATGCACATTCAACATTATATTGGATTGTGGATAGTGGAGCAACAGATCACGTATCACACCTCTCACCTACTCACAATAAAAGTAAGGCATCTCATGACGTTGTTGAACTACCAAATGGTGAAAAAGCTGTTTTGTGACAATCAAGCAGCCTTGCACATTGCTGCAAGCCCGGTGTATCATGAGCGAACAAAGCACATTGAATTGGATTATCATACCATTCGTGAAAGAATCCAAACATGAGAAATCAAAACGACCTATGTGCAGACTGGAAATCAGATAGCAAATATATTCACAAAACTGTTGGGACCACCGACATTTCATACACATCTCAGCAAGTTGAGTGTCATTGACATTCACACTCCAACTTGAGGGGAAGTGTTAAAGGAAAGGAAATCAATCAAGGCAATCAACATTTATTTGTGATGTTAAAGGAAATGAAATCAATCAAGGCAATGAGCATTTATTTGTCATTTGGTAGTCAAGCATTTAATTAGCAATTAGAATAGAGTGATTGTAGGGTCATGATTTTTTTCCTGAAATAGCTCTACAATTTTCCTACATATTGACAAGCTTGTACAGACATGATATACACAATATACAGACATTTATTTCAATTTGTTCACTCCCAAGATTCGGGTCATTTTGTTGTCTGATGCCTCTTTATAGGCTTCTCTCTGAAAGTATCCCAGCAATTCAAAAATAAAAATAATGTGAAGATTAAGTTTTGGTTTTACTGATAAGGACTAAAGTAAAGGTGAATAGCTAGTGGGAACAAAAGAAGAATAAGCAACAGGTCAAACAATTGTAACTGGAGAAACACACTTGGTTCTGTAGGAACAAAGATAATCTTATGAATAAACAGTAATCTTAGCACAGTTACCATTCCAAAACAAATTAACTCTAAGTTCTGCATCGTGTTAAATTCAATTCGAGGACGAAATTACCCTTTTGAGCCGCTATTTACATTTGAAATGTTAAACACATCCAAAGAATTATTTGACAAATCCGTAAAGTCAATTTCATGAAGCTGAGTTCCCAGGCAGTTCACTGGAAGAATAACAAAGATCCTATTATCCCAGCGAATGAAAATACTTTCGAACTGCAGTATTAAGATAAAAACAGCCATGAACTTGAGTTCAAAATAAATGAGAAAACAAACATCAGAAAGAACCAATTAAAACACAGGCAATAAATAATTCAGCAAAATAATATGGCAACTAATATATCCATATAGAAAGCAAAAAAAATACACATATGCACTCACATGCATAGACAAACATTTATATAACAAAAAGAGATGATATTGCATAATTAGTAGTGCAGACTTGCGAACATGAACCACAAAGTGTAAAAGTTAAAGGCAGAGAGGTGCTTGCCTGGATTACCATGCACCCAAACAAGCAGACAAACACAACAGGCTGGACAAGGAATTATACAGCAATGCTCCAGTTGCCTTGAAAATTTTATTTTCCAAATTCATTGATAATCATGGATGTTATATAATTTTTTTCATTAATAACCAGTGATCTATCAAATGAAAGAGGCATAGACAAAAGAGCAAGAAACAGAGGTGTAATGGACCACATAAGCCCACCTAAAGCAATCTCCGGCCAGCTAACTCCTCACTTTCCGTAGGCTCTTTTTGCATTATTCAACCATCGTCTCTATTTTCTTTGCATTTCAGGTCTTCAATTTTCCCATTTCTCTCAACAAAAAAACTTTTCCCTTTCCTTATAATGTCATCTCTAAATGTATTATGTTGAAATAAACACCGGGTACATTGAGAATATCTAAGTATGAGGCAAGGCAACGTCACACTTTCAATTTAATG
Source organism: Omphalea diandra (assembly GCA_949677035.1). NCBI lineage: Eukaryota > Viridiplantae > Streptophyta > Magnoliopsida > Malpighiales > Euphorbiaceae > Omphalea > Omphalea diandra. The sequence goes on along the minus strand of CATIWR010030819.1, from coordinate 12,976 downwards.
TTTGCGAGGCATTTATACCACAACACTTAATTTCAAGAACTTGGCATGGTCATATATAGCAGAAAATGAAAAAGTTGCCACCAGGATCAAATAGCTCTTAAAAGCTAGCAGCGTTTTATTTCATGAATCTCATACATGTTGGTTGACCAAAATAAAAGCTCAAAGTGTATCGGTCACAGATACTAGTCACATAATTACTTTCGCCCATTCCTGTCTCAAATCAGAAAGCCAAAACATCTGTTCAGACAAGGTGAATGCAACTGATACTAGTTCTAACTCAACATGGTGATGAATTCTTTGTGTAATACTAAGAAAATAATGAAGAAACATTCAAACATTTTATCAGATAAATTTACATATCTACAGTTGTCAGTTGATACAATTGCTCCCTAAGTCTAAGGAAACAAAAAGGAGAAAATGTCAATCCAGAATCAAATCCTTTGTTTCTTGGCAAAGAAAACTCCTTGTGGGAAGGACTCAAAATTACCTGAAGGTAATAACTCGCATAAAAACCACAGCATCTAAGCCTGAGGATAACAATATTTCTTCTTCAGATAGCTTCCACACTCTTGCAATCCAACTGGCAGAAGGTATCAGCCTTTCTAGGTTGAAATGACTTCTCCTCTTTGAATTCCCTTCAGCCAGCAAGCGTGGTCCATAGACTTCATAATTACTTGGTCGCTTCCTCAGTATGGAGTACAGTGTGAAGAATAGAACACAGAAACCCGAAAAAATTTATTTGGGATTCCATGGAACAGAAGCTGTTTACAAAGTCACATTTAACAAGCTTGTTACCTCAAAAATTTATTTGGGATTCCATGGAACAGGTTATTTTTAAGCCAACTTCTAGCAAAATAGGTAGAATTTTCAAATACTTGTAAAATAAGTTCAAAGTTTTAAATTTTTTGTTTTACATTGTTAGGAAAGCCTGCAAAATCTCCTCTAGCTTTGGAGGGGGAGTAGATACCGCAATACAGGACAATAGTTATCAAGAAATGAATTCAATCACAAAATTCATTTGCAAAAGAAGTAAGCGTATTCATTTCATTTCAAACGCAAAACTACAAGGACAAATCAGTCACAAACTGTTCCTGCCTGGGACCATGAAAAGGAGCTTACATAAAAGCACAAGCACTGCATCAGATCCAGTAATAAGAATTCAAGCGAATTCAATAACCTGTCAATCATTTGACATTATCATTTCCTTCAGCAATCAAAGGTAGTATCATTCTTGATTCTAATTTTCCCTCTAAATCAAAATGCTTCGCCACAACACCGTTACCATTACAAAAAATCAAGTTCACTAAAGCTTGAACAAGTGAGCTAAAAACAGCACTGCAATCTGAACAAAAACTTACAACAAACTAGCGACAAAGACACTTACATGATTAGGATTCAGAATACGCTTTACTTTCCCAAATGATAAGCTCAATAAACTCAAATTTTACAGAAAGAAACCCTAAGAAAGAGAAACCTCAGAATCAAGACCTACAAATTTTGCAAAAATGCTTCTTAAATCAAACCTCGTGTCGTTTCGATTTCGCTGTCGACAGGGAGCGAATGATGCTTTACTAAATAATAAGAAACTCCAGCGTAAGGTTGGATCGTAGAAGCAGATTTTGGAATTTTGGAACTGTATAGTAGTATTGTAGTGAATGGAGAGCTTGCCTCCAGCAGTTGCCCGTCCGTGTATATAATTACCAGAATCACCCCCTGACATAGGAGTTTCTTCATGAGACACGGTAGGTTAGAAGAGGGAGATTTTGGGGATTTCGCCAGGTAGAACAAAAAGTCAATGGAAGCCCAGTTATCGTGATGCCTTAAGTTATCTACCAGTCAAACGGCTGTGACCTTCAAGCTTCATCATGCATAATATATATTTGATTTTTTTATTTATGATAAGGAATTGAAATTAAATTATTTTCTAAGTAATTTTTGAAACATATCTCCAGAGAAATATATTTTTTTAATAGTAAATAATAGTTAAAATCTATTGAAGCTTTTTGTATTTTTTTTTTAAATGGAAACATTAATATCTGCTTTCACATAGTATTACTTCAATGATAATTTAAATATGAGATAGCTTCACTTTCAGAGCAAAAAAAAATTGATTAACTTGATTGATAAACACTTAATTAGAAATATTAAAATTTAGCATATTTTTCTTAATTTACTATCACTAAATAATTAGAAAATAATTTCAAAAATTATTTTGTTAATTTACTTGAATGATCATAACTCTGTGTGATAAAAATTATAAAAATTTATGGAGTAAAATTTTTTTTTTCACGCTATTAATTTTAATATTAAAAATTAAATATGAAACAAATATTTTATGTGATTCTCTTGAAGAAATATTTAATTTTCTTACAGTGACATAGACTTGAGCATCATTCACCTAGTTTTGGTGTGAATTATTTGTGCGTGAAAATGTGAAGTCCTAACACCACTAATTATATGATAAACATATTAATTGTTTTGAAATTTGAAATATATATATATAACACAATGACTTTTATTAGATAAATTCCACATAGACTTATTTAATAATATTATTAAATAAAGTAGTTTAATCCAATGTTAAATAATAACTTATATATAATCTAACGGTACCTAATTTTATTTAATTTAACGATATATAATAATTTTTATCTAATCTAATGATGAATTATTAATTACGTCATTATAATATAATGACGTAAATGGTATTATAATTTTCACCCTTTTGTTAATATAATTTATGCATACAAATTGAAAGCTGAATAGTCAAATGTTTTTTCTATATAAAATATTCGTTATCATTTTCAAATGTATTTATGTAATGCCTCTAATTAGTTAAAAAAATTAAAAGCTTTTAGTGCTATTGAAAACGTTTTCATGATTTTAAAATATTCAAGAATTAATAAAAATAAATAAAATTTTAGAAAAGAATTAAATTTCTGAACATGGGCATGCACCTAAATGAAAATATATCCTTCTACTTAACAGTGCGTGACAGGAACAAAAACATCAGGTAAATTATACGATAATTTTGTAAGACTAAAAAGAGTGTTATTTTCTTATAAAGATATGAAATTTATATTTCATACTAATAGAACTTTATGTATTTACAGAATCTGTTTTCAAAGTGTTTTGGTGACCACCAGATAATTTCCAAAAAATCAGTGATCCAGTTATCACAATAGCAACTTAATGACAAACAGATTTGCACATCAGTCGTCACCATAATCCAGAGATGGAAGGAGAGTCCATAAACGAATGGGAGCAAGTTCAATTAGAACTCCCCAACGACCATCTCTCCATTTTCCCTCCAACCTACCATGAAGGCCTTCAAATCACATCACCAAACTCTCTAACTCCTACCAGAGCGAATTCATCTGATGGGTCTAATTCAGAAGGCGAGGAAGAAGTAATGTCGTCCGATCCAAACCCAAAAGTGGGAGATGAGATTAGGAAGCGTTTGAGGTTGCGGTTTGAGACTTTGAGGTCTGGGATTGTTTGGGTCTTGAGCGGAGCTGGTGGTGGAGGTGGGTTTTGGTCATTTGCGTCGGTGAGTGTGGCGGCAGCGGCCACGATGGTGATGTTGTACTGGAGGGTGAAGAAGTGGCGTCGACGGGTACGGGAAAAGAGCGAAAATCGTCTTATCCTTCTTATCGAAGAGAAAGACCAGGTTCGTCTGTCAGTTGCTAACATATCCAACGATGCATATGTTTGTAGTGTTATTTTTGTCTACTTGAAATATCGGATATGCGTTTGATTGCTTATTGGTTTTAGGTGTTTGTATAAATTTACCAAACACAATCGAGACTATGGGTTTGAAATTGAACCCCGATTTTTGTTGATGTAAATATCCTTCACAATTCATGCTCTTAATTCGTTTAGTAAAGGTAAAAAATCTTTAGTCCATATATTTGGTTGGATCGTTAATGAACGAAAAAGAATAGGCTTTTCTGGGTTTAAGCACTATTTAGGGATTTGGCATATGGGTTTAAGCCTAAGGCGTTTCATTTCCACTGTGAGTTTTATTTGTTTCAGTTAATTAGCCTGATAATGGGTTTAAACTCCCAACCCTATACTCTTCGTAGTATCTTGGAACAAGTCTTTAACACTGAGTCTATGATTTTATCAACAAATGGAGCGGATTCCCTTTTTTATTTTTTTCGCTTTTTGTGGTATGGTTTGGAATGATAGAGGAGCAATTTACTGAGAGTCTTTTAACATTCTTCTATACATAATTGCAAATTGTGCATATTTGTGTTGATTTTCAATATTTTCATATGGAATTGCAGAAGATTGGCCAGCTTTTGCTTCAAATTGCACAAATGAATGAAATGTTGTCTGCGCGCCGGAAGGTTTCAGTTATCCGAGTTGGTTGATTGATCAGGTGTTATTAGCATTATGAATATATATATATATATATATATATATATATATATATATATGATTTTGTTTGTGTATGCTAGTGCTACTTCTATTTTTGTTGAGAAAGAGAGAGAACATATTATTTAGATGCTTGTCTGTATATTAAAATGGTGACTGCACCATTTTCCATCTTTTTTTTTGGGGTGTTCGTTGCATTTAGTCTTGTTTCTTTATCATTTGCTAATTTACTTGTTTCACATACCCATGCATAGGCATTCTACATATTTTTTGTTAATTTGACTCTGATTGAAGTTCAAACTCGATAATGTTAAAAATAGTTGTAATTAAGAAGTTCAACAAGTAGTTATGGTTCTCATTTTTTTTTCAATTGTTTCTACCTTTCACAATATGTATCTGTGGCATGTTGGGTAATACTAAAAATAAAAAATGGAATTTCATTTTTAAGATATTTATTTTAAAATTTTAATATTTTTATTTAGTAAATTTTAATACCCAAAAAATATAATTCAGACATTCATAAAATTTTCCTAATTAGCTCTATATATGATTAAGTTTATATTGTACAAGTAAATAAATCAATTTAGATATGAGATTTTAAAACTAGTGAGGGATCTTTTTTTTTTTTTTTATAATCTCATTCTATAAATTTTTAAAATAAATTAAAATACCTAACACGAAAATAGAGTAAGAAACCTTCTCTTATATTATTTTTAGATGTATCAAATGTGCCCCTCATCACCTGAGATTAATCGGGACAAGCTCTCAAAGAACATGCAGTGACCATAGTATTAGAGCAGTTGAAAGTATTGAAACAATCAATCAATCAATGGAACATGATCTTGTACATAATATGTGCACGATATGCATATTGCATAGTCTTCAACATTTACGTTTTTTAATTTTTTTTAATTAATTCGTAAGAGTATCATTTATTGTTTAAGTCTTAAATCTTTACTTTTTTCACAATCTGCGTCCTAACGTTTTTAAAATTATTAACAAATATTCAAACTTAAATTCTGTTAGTCAATAGTAAAAACACTTTCAGATTTTTCCTTTCAATCCTAATTTTTATAAATATTCATAACTAAGTCATATTGTTTCATTTTATTATTTTTCAATTGAAAAAGTTAGTAATCTTTAAAAAATATGCAGAAATAAATTCAAAAAGCAAGATTAGAATAAACAAAATGATTTGAATAAATTGACCTTACCTCAAGCCTCCTAATTTTTTCATTAGTATTGTAATTGATGATAGTAATTATTTTAATTATCAATATTTCAAAATAAATAAATAACTGAAATTTATCGATCAAGTCAATTTCATAATTCTTAATTATTTTAACTAATCAAGTGGCAAGTTTTTGTTTTTTCTCAAATCTATTATACGTGACAAGTTCTTCTTTTTCTTTTTTTTTTCTCCAATCTATTATATATGGCAAGTTCATTTTTTTTTTCTTCAAATCTGTTATGTTTTAACTCATGATATTTAAAATCATGATAATATGTAATACGATATTTAAAATCATGATTATTTTAATTCTTGATATTTAAAATCTATTATATTTATATATTATGAATATAATATGTAATATGACCAAAAATATAAAGAAAAATATAGAACTAAAATTAATTAATTAATTATTATAAATCTATTGTAATTTGTTATAATTAATTAAGCTTTTTTTAATTTTCAATTTTATATGCAATAATCTCCAATGGCCTTTGATCACCAAACTGGTAAAATGATCCTACAAAATGAGGCAACACAGAAGCTATGGGGCTCATAGAGCTATGATTCTCGTAGCCACTTCGATGCTTAAGTTAAAATTTGATGACAAAAAAAACTTATTTGTGAAGAAAGTTTAAAGATAATAATGGCTGGTAGGTAAAAATTATATTAGAGAGAAACCTAGTGAGAAAATACCTAATATAACTGTAGAAAAATAACCATTATATATATATATATATATATTCACTTTAATTCTTCTATAGTTTTCTTACTCAAGCCACAATAATAGTCCTTGTTAGTATTGATATGATCCCAAAATATCTCGAAACAAATCCATGTCATAGTTGTATGATCTTTGAAAATTAAATAAAGGAGTCTTATCAATCTTTTAAAGATTAAATGTCGTTGATTGTTGTTTGTGAACTTCCGAACGATTTAGTCATTCAATTACTTGATGTTCAAGACTTGCAGGCTATACAATTGTTTGATTCCGTTCATAAGGTAAGCGTCTAGACACAAAGCATTCAGTTGTATGAGAGCTATCGATCCTGAATGATTATTTCATTATATTAAATAACTCTATCAATTATTTTATTAACAAAAATTGAATGAAAAATATTTTTTGTGTAATCAAATAATTATTATGAGCTACTCTCTCAATTCTATATTAACTATCATTTTTTAAAAAAAATTTATTTCATAATATTCACTTTAGAATATTAATAAAATTTTAATTATTTTTTAAAATTTTACCCTTATCTTCATGAAGTATAATAAATGTATTTTTGAATATTTCTATAAAAAAGTAATTTAATTATTTTTTCTTGAAAATATAATTTAATTAATAATTTTTAATTTTTATACAAACTAAAAATATATAAAAGAAATGAAGTATTTTATAAGACATTGAAAATCGAGGAAACGGAGTTAATTATGGCAAATCAGATGAGTTTTATAGTAATTAATCCAAAAATAAGTGGCGTCCAAATTATTGGGCTTCTATAACGACATCGGATTTGTCGATTAAGGCCGAAAGCATTTTATAGTTTTCCTCAAACACAAGCCAGCGCTCGTCTTTAACATTTCTTCCATCTTTCCAAGCACGGAGACGGAACCGATCTACTCCAGTAACCTGTGGATCCCCACCTTCTTCTCCTTCACAGGTACAAACTTTAGCTCTTTTCTCCTTTATTCTCTTCCTCCTTCTTCGCTTTCCTTCAATTTCAAGTTGTATCTGGTACAACGCTACCTTAGAACTCATTTCTTTGTTGATTGCAGTTTTATTTTCAGTAAGTATGGTTCTCTTCATCTTGTTAAGTTATTTTTCTCTGTGTGGTTGAATAATTCGCGAGCATGTGAGTTAGGCGAAGTTAGGGTTTAACTTCATGAATATGCAAGCTCTATTATTGAGCAGGAATTTGAAAATTAGGTCAAGTCAGCATCAACAACTAATAGGCAGTCTTTTTGTTTTGTTGCATGTAGTTTGCTGGTGTTTAGATTGAAAAAATCACGTCGAATAGTGTTTGTTGGACAAGGGGACCGATGTACCTTTTGTAATAGATTTATTAAATGGAGCACTTGGTGTGGCTGATAAATTGGGGTTTGACTGGCAACGAGTAGTGATCTCACTTTGGGCTTTATCGAAATCGAAGATTAGTATTTTACTTGTAAGGACCTATCTGACGCTGTAAAAATTAACTGGAGGGTAGAATGTCGAGAAGAGGATACCAAAAAAGAAATAGATCACATATCACTTCAAGCAATGCCGGAGTCTTGTAGTATCATCTTTTAAGTTATCACTTTGGGTCGAGTACCTTTGTATATGGTGTTCTTCCTTGCCAACATTTTCAATGGGCTCAATTGCCAAGCTATCTTTTTTGTTGATTTTTTTCAGTGCTGGAACTGAGGAAAAAGATAAAAATGCGAATTGACAATAAGCTCTTACAATATAAACATGAATATGAACATACTGATTTCTTGATGATTTAGTTTTGCTGTGGGGAGGAACTTTTCTAGTTTCTGAGTCCTCCTGTTTTTAGCTCTTTTGTGTTAATTTTGGCACTGGTGCTGGAGAGATTATTTATATTATACAAACTGGTGCAATAGAAGGCTAATGGCTACAACCTACAAGTAATTCAAATTATGTTATCAAGATAGTAGCAACTTGCTTAGGGCATTTGTAAATTTTGTACGTTCTATAAACATATGTATGTTTTTTTTTTTCCGTCAAAATTTGTTATCATTGTTTAGCACATGATGCTAAGACATTCAGATTTACTGGTCATTTTGCAGGGCTGACATTTCAAACCATTTACAATGTCTGCATCATATCTCCCTGCCTCTGCTGATTCAATTGCTTTGGCTTCAGAAGCAAAAACACCTTCTGAAGCGATTTCTATTTACTACCGCATACTGGAGAATCCATCATCTTCTCCCGAGTCTCTAAGAATTAAAGAACAGGCTATCACCAATCTCTCAGATCTCCTCAGACAAGAGAAGCGGGCAGAGGAGCTTCGAAGCCTTCTGACCCAATTAAGGCCCTTTTTTACCTTGATTCCAAAAGCAAAAACAGCTAAAATTGTTCGCTTGATAATCAATGCAGTATCGAAAATACCAGGCACCTCTGATCTCCAGCTTTCTCTTTGCAAAGAAATGGTGCAGTGGACCCGTGCTGAGAAACGAACTTTTCTGAGGCAGAGAGTTGAAGCAAGGCTTGCAGCTCTATTGATGGACAACAAGGAGTATTTGGAGGCATTAAATCTCCTCTCTGGCCTCATCAAAGAGGTGAGACGACTGGATGACAAGCTTCTTCTTGTTGACATTGACTTACTGGAGAGTAAGCTTCACTTTTCTCTAAGGAACCTCCCCAAGGCCAAGGCTGCACTTACTGCAGCAAGAACAGCAGCCAATGCAATTTATGTTCCACCCGCTCAACAGGGTACTATAGATTTGCAAAGCGGGATCCTTCATGCAGAAGAGAAGGATTACAAAACTGCATACAGCTACTTCTTTGAAGCATTTGAAGCTTTCAATGCTCTTAAAGATGACCGAGCGGTGGATGACCGAGCAGTATTTAGCCTTAAATACATGTTGTTATGCAAAATAATGGTGAATCAAGCTGATGATGTTGCAGGAGTACTATCATCCAAGGGCGGGCTAGATTATGTGGGGCCTGAGCTGGAAGCAATGAAAGCTGTTGCTGATGCTCATGCAAAACGCGCTCTAAAGCTCTTTGAGATTGCTCTGCGGGATTTCAAGGCCCAACTAGAGGAAGATCCAATTGTTCACCGGCACCTCTCTTCCTTATATGACACCTTATTGGAGCAAAACCTTTGCCGGTTAATCGAGCCTTTCTCAAGGGTTGAGATTGCTCATATAGCTGATCTGATTGAATTACCTGTAGATCATGTGGAAAAGAAACTATCTCAGATGATTCTGGATAAGAAATTTGCTGGGACTTTGGACCAGGGTGCTGGATGCCTCATCATTTTTGATGATCCTAAGACAGATGCAATCTACCCAGCATCCTTGGAGACTATTTCCAACATTGGCAAGGTCGTTGATAGCCTGTATGTGAGGTCAGCCAAGATAATGGCTTAAAGTTCTAGATTTAGTGGCAGTTGTTTTGTGGCCTCATGCTTCGTCTGAGCTGTCTCACTTTGGTGCTTGCTAGGAAGCATTCTTTTCTTCTATTTCTTTAGCTCAATGTGTTATGAAATACATCGTATCCACCATATTGGTTAACTGAGTTTTTTGTTTTTTTTTTTTTTTAATCTTTCAATGGAATTCTTCCTGGGCAGGCTGTTTGTCTTTACAGATTATGCTGTGGTTCATTTCTTCTTTCAAGAAATGCACTTATTCTGTTCTGTTTGTTGTGTTGTGTACCACATATTTTCTGTTGGTTGTTGTGATGTGGTGTGAATTGTGTACAAAGAACAAACATTGCGTTGGATTTATTCTTATTGTATGAGATCTTGAGGCTGTCTCAGATCCAACAGCCATGGTTCCATGGGATATCGGTCTTATTGTGCATATATGAAATCAAGATATTGCATTGATTTGATGAAAGGTGTCTCTTTTTAGTTGAAAGATCTGCTAATAAAGCTGCTTATTAAGTTTAGGCAATTCTGCAGGAATAGTTTGTTATTTGGAGGTTGTGAGTGGGGCTGACAATTTTTTATGCGTAGTTAAATCAGTTTTAATTTTGGCATAAATAAGTTTGGGTTATAACATGGCAAAAACAGTAGGTTTAAACAAGTTAACATATCTAATTCGCAATAAACACAATTAAACACGATTATATAATCGGGTTAATGGATTAATATGTAATATATGATATAAATACACGTTAAAATACGATTATATATAAAAAATATTTTTAAATTCGATCTTATATTTGTTTAGATCTTTAATACTCAAGTGTATATTTTTGCAATATATATATATAATTTTTAGTTATAAATTAAAAATTTTTAATTTTGTATATGTTTTTAGGTTAAATGTATATTTTTGTATTATGACACGTTAGTGACACAACTAACTAAATGGTTTAGACAGGTCGTATTATGTAACATGCTTCATAAATATGTCAATGTTAGAGTTGAAAATTTTGACACAATTAATAAAATGTGTCATGTTTATATTGAATAATTTTGTGTTATACACGTGTCTTTTACACAACACTATGAATTGTCACCCCTAGTAGTGAGGATGAAATCAAACAGAGCCAATGTTGTATGTTGTTTCACTTGAAATTCGATTCCACAAATGAAAATTTGAGATTTAAGCTCTTATCAAGTTTTACACTCTATGCTCCATACATTAAGATGAAATTTGAAGTACTTGATTTTTTTTTTTGTCTTAAAAAATTCAAATTAAGTTCTCAATTGGCTTTGAAATAAGATTTTTTTTTTTTTGACATCAGAGTAAATGGTGTAAGTTGATATGATATACAACATGAAATATTGCACTCCAATTACAAAAATTATCAAAGTCCTTATTATACTCATGAGATCCTAAGGTTTGCATCACCTTAGAAATGAGTTTTTTTGGTTCATTTTAAATTATTTTATAAAAACTCCTGTTTCAAATACATTATTGTATAATATGTAAGAGCATCTAAATTCTTTATTATGAAAAATAGTCGAAAAAATTAATACTTCAATAAACTCTTTAACTCTAAATTATAAATTCAAGGGTTAATTTGGTTTTTTATATTTAGAAAGTCAAAATTCACTTTTTATACAAAATATAATTAATATAATTTAATTTTCTGTACATATCAATAATTATTATCTTATTTTTTATTGGTTTCTTTTTTGAAAAACGTTTTTCACTTTCTTCTCACCATATTTAAAGATATTTTCTTTTTCTTCTTAAAATTAACATTAAATATTTGTATGAGATAAAATAAAATATAAAAAGTTAATTGACTTAAATAAATTTATTTTCTTTGTATTTAAAAATTCTTTAAGATACTCTTTGTTATCCAAAATATGTTATTTATTTTAAAGAGCACCATTAGAGATATTCTAATACATATATATTAATTTTTACATATTTTAATCACTATCTAAAAGAAAAAAATATACACTAATAATTCTTAAAAATAAAAATATATATTTTATCAAAAAAATGAGGCAAAATAGGACATGACCTATAAAAATCATCCTCACCCCTATACTCAATTATATTTAAAAATAAAAATAAAAATTTTTCATATTTTATTGAAAAGTTAGGCAATTTCTATAAGAACATATACAAATTATCATTCGTTGTTTCCGTTTCCGGGTTTCGCTGTTTCCTCCCTATTTCCGTGCAACGTAGGTTTCCCTCGCTCTCTGCCTCTCTCTCACAATTTTTTTTGTTCGTGAGAGAGGGAGAGTTCAATTACCGATCTCGGTGTGTGGATCGACTTGCAGGTAAGCCATTTCTCTTGATCCACAAAATTCTTCACTTTCATATCTCCTTCCTCTTACTGCTTGTTATTTTATTCACTATTTAATATATTTGCCTCGGCATTGAATTTCGAGCCCCGGTTTGGGTAGCCTAGAAATTGGAACAAGAAAGTGTTTCTAAATTTTCTGATTTTTTTGTTTGTTAGATCTGGTGTAAGTCAGTTTCTTTTCTGTTACTTTCTTCTCTCTCTGCTGTTTTAACTGTATCACATTGTTGTCAGTTGATTTTATCAGAATTCTTCCGGTGTAATTATGGAATGTATGCAATTAACGTTTTGTTATTTGAATTATTAGTTCGATTATCAATTTAGGGTTTTATAAGAGCACATGTTGACTTTTTTTCTTCAATTCTAAGTTTGAATGAGCATTATTTGATTTTTCGCCATTTTGTTAAAATACATGGGTAATCAATGTTTACTGGTTCTCTTTCGAGACTGCTCAAGGTCTATTTTGATGTATGCATGATTACTTACATGATGCTGCGGCAATAGGAAAGCCTTATTCATAGGTTGCTTTTCATTTGTTTGGTACTTGTTTTCTTCTTTACATGACTGATGGGTATGCGCTGGTTCTCTTGTCTACCATCAAGAGTATGCTTCACCCAAGCTGTTGTGCCTCCTCTGTTTAGCAAGTGGTAGATACAAACTGAAATTGAGTTGAGTACAGAGAAAACTGTCCAGAAATGGGTCAATTGGGAATTAAGGCAATTGAGGAAGAACCTGAGGACTGCGACTCTTCCTGTTCTAATAAAGCTACTTTAGCTTGTATGATTAATGCAGAAGTAGGTGCTGTATTGGCAGTCATGAGGAGAAATGTAAGATGGGGAGGTCGTTATATGTCTGGTGATGATCAGCTAGAGCACTCTTTTATTCAGTCCTTGAAATCATTGCGGAAGCAAATCTTCTCA